>MU843432.1:0-19397 GCA_030867255.1 Colletotrichum somersetense | reverse complement strand
GGGGGGGGGGGGGGGGGGGGGGGGGGGGGGGGGGGGGGGGGGGGGGGGGCATCGCGATGAGCACGAGATGGATGGTTGCTTTGGTTAACCGACGAATTGCATGCAATCTATAGTCTGTTTCCCGGGACCCCATAAATGCAGTGGCCGTCGCATTAAGCCTATACAGCAGGCGTTTTGTTGCCTACTGAGAGAATCGAAACCAAATTTCGTTCCACGACATGACTTGTTTACTTCCGTGATGCACCCCCCCTTTAGCAGTGACGTGCCCCATTCGTCGAGGGAGACCGGGGCTTGCCTCCTAAACGCCTTCTACCTTATGCAGGGCATCCATCCGTATTGACTGTTTCTCCGCGCGCTCTACCATCGCCCGTCCACAACTATTCGTGCCTCTATCTTGACGTAGCGCCCGCATGTGCCATCGATCGTCATCGCCAGATTGCACATACCGCGTAGAGATCATGGAGAGGACGAAAGTTTACCTGGTATTCAGCTCGGCTCTCAAAGTTCCGACTCCGCACCGTTCGTCTCGACGTTCATGGGGCTGCCGTTCTGGGCCTGGCGTTGCGCACGAAGGCGGGCATTGCCACGTGGAGCACGGTGCCTATGTGCGGGCCGTCCATTGCCGTTCATATTCTCATCGTCCTCGTCCGAATCGGGGTGCTCATCCGCATAGAGGCGAGCCTCATCCAGTTCGGTCATGTCGTCTGGCCTGTCCCTCAGCCACTGCATCCGCGGACCCGACTTGGCAATCTCAGAAACGCGGAAGCCGTAGATGCGAGGCTCGTATATCCGACCAGCACCCAGGCCGGGTGCAATGTTCTTGGCATACATGCCGTTGATCATCTCGAGCGAGTCATCATTGATGCGTGCGCCACCGCTGCTGAGAACCTCGGCTCCACGCTTGGTGAGGTCGTACTCCGGGAATGTGAGGAGAAAAAGGGCACCGAATGTGCGACCGAAAAAGGCTCCATCAACCGTCTGGAAGCGGCTATTGGGGGGGACGTAGACGTCGAGACATGAGGGGCAGAACAGCTTCACAGTGTCTTCACCAGGAATATCAGAGAGTCCCACTGGTAGTGTTCTTGCTTGATCGCAGTTTGTCCGGGGGCAGCAGCCGAAGTGACCCAGCTCGTACTTCTCACTCATCTGTTGAATGCCTGCCCGTGAGCAGATGAACCGTTGATGAATCAGGCCATAGAGCATCTCGGAGGAAGACTCAATGACGCTAAGGTCACTGGCCATGCGGCTATGTTGTCTCCGGTCGTGTCTGGGGCCGAGACGGTCTTGGTCTCCCGAATCATTATCCTCTTCGTCTTCCTCCTCCTCTTCCTCTTCGTCCTCATCTTCCTCAGGCTCCACATCGAGGATCATCTGAACATACATGGTTAGCACTCAAACCTATAAGAAGACGGGGGTTCCCGAGAAGCATTTGAGGAGGGGGAGGGGGGGATAAGAGAGCGCGAATAAGGCAAACTCGAGGATAGGGGAAATGGCCGAGCAGATCCTGGAGAGCATACCTCAAGTGCTTCCTTGTACATGGCAACCTGGTTCTGCAGGCCCGTGAGGTTGAAGTCATCTTCAATAAACTCCTCAGAGACTTCTGCGAAGTATTCGTGGCCAAGTAAAGAGCAAAAGGAAGATATCCAAGACTCCGGGGCCCCCGAAGAGGTGGACATGTCGTCGAGGTAATCCAAGGTGGTAATTTGACTGGGTGTCGGTTTAAAGGGGGAGAGGTTGCGGCGCGAGCAGACTCGCGCGATATAACTGTTGGATGGAGTCAAGAGCTGGCCGTTGTACGGCTATTTGGATATCGGGCAGTAGGAGTAGCAGGTATTCCCAGGGCGCAAATATGGCGGGGTAGTTGGTGGGCGTGTGGGAGGGTCAGACGCGGCGCATATCGATCGCAAAGGTCGACGTGGTCTATAGAGGGGATGATGATCGAGGACGGATTTCGCGAACGATTGGAGTCTGCGCGCTTAGCAAAATTGAGTTGCGATACAATTTTATTCGTCCTTAATTTTGCTTGGGGGCGGCGAGGGCGGCGGTGGTATTTGGGCCTCTCAGCAAAAGCTGAAGTTGTGGTGGGTGGGTGGCTGTGGACTGTGGTGCCTCACGCAGACACCGCTTAGGACAGATGATTGTGCCCAATCACAATCATGGTCTGTGCGCAGACGGCTTCTGCCCGGTGAGTCGGGTCTTTCCTTAATCCAGCGGCCGTCCATTTCGGTGAGGGATTCCCTCTCTGGGCACCTACCAGCTATGCCCGCCCGTTCACCGAGTTACAACTCCATACTCGCCACGTGATGTCAATCTCGGAAACACGCGTCGTGCAGGAACTGATACTCCATATGCTTGCCACGCGCTAGTTTCTACCTATATCGAGAAGAAAACGTTTTCGGATGAGCTCTACCTGATCATGCTATCTCGCATACCAGGCCATTGCTGTGCAATCAGGTCGCCAAAGCCGAGACTGATCGGCCAAAGCTTCTCAACCATCACCTCAGTCAAAGTTACAGAAACGCCATTCAACGCTGTCGACATCTCCGAATTTCGAGAGTCGGCTTTCAGGCCGGGAACACCTCGTCTTTTTAAACAGCCAGCCTCATCTTCAATCAAGAGTCCCTTCCCAGCCGTTAATAAATGGTTCAAGCACAATGAAGCCTTTCATCCCCAGGCCCTCACGCAGAAACCCACTATCCCGTTCGCCAGTTACATGGACCAGTTCGCGCATCATATGCTGCCTTATGAGCTAATGAGCCCCCAACTCTCTGAAGACGCGAGTCTCATTGTGGACACGACAAATCAGTTCCTTAACTGGCTTGCTTCGGGCTCGGACCCGATGGGCGCGGTCCTAGCCGGCATCGTTCATGCCGCTAGTCACCCAGACGTCTCTGAGCCGCGCTTCTCCTCCTTCACCGCGCCATTTCTGCTCCTTCTCAAGGCTGTGGAGTTCAACAGACTGCACGACAAAAAGATCAAGCAGCTCTATGTAGCCCAGGCCCAACTACCTGACCTCCCGCCGGAACTTCAGGATGACCTCCCTGTCCCGCGCATCGTAAGGGAGGCCGGCAAAGGTGATATCTACAGTTCGAGCGTGTGGCTCGGGCTGGAACCAACATATACACCGCTGCACCGTGACCCCAACCCAAATCTGTTCTGTCAGCTCGTCGGTGAAAAGGCCATTCGCCTACTTCCTCCGTTGTCTGGTGATCGCTTGTATCGCAGGATGCAGACGCAGATCCAACAGTCTGGAAACAGCCGCATCAGAACGACGGAGATGATGGAAGGCCGTGGGAGAGTCGTCATGAACGCGGCCGTGTGGGGTATGGAGGGCCCCGAGAACATTGTGGAAGCCAGATTAGGCCCCGGGGATGCTCTGTTCATCCCGACGGGTTGGTGGCATAGTGTCAAGAGTGGCCATCATGATGGGCGGCTTAATGCGTCGGTGAACTGGTGGTTCAGATAGGAATTAGGGATGACAAGATGACGAGACATGTTAGGCAAGCGCTTAGTCGTTTACTATAGTAGACTAGTTTCGACTGTTTAAGTACACTCCCGCGGCGAGCCAGGAAAATACAAAAGCTGGTTCTCTGCTAACATATTCTTTCGCTCTTTGCCGGACTTGGATTCACCTCCAAATGCAAACCGCGTTAGTGGGGTGAGCTGCGAGCCGTATTGTAGTGTAAAATTGACCCTCGAAGATATCAAGGGCAGACCCACTATTAGCACAATAGCTCAGGGGTAGAGCGCTGGGCTCATAACCCAGAGGTCCCTGGATCGAAACCAGGTTGTGCTACACTGCATGTTCTTGAGATTACTTTATTTATGACTTTAGCCCCTTTTTGCAAAGATTCCTAGATTTTGGCTCTTTGCTTGATGATGTATGATTTCACTTTATCCTTCTCCAAATGATTGAGATGGCTCCACCGTTACGAGAGAGTGTTCTGTTTATTCCATCAGAATGGGCTTTGACTATCCCGAACCGGTGCCCCTGCGGCGCACAAAACAAGGCAGGCCATCCTTCATCGGGAGTGTCAGGCTGCTCTTGCTGACCCTCGTCGAGTCGTCCACCCTCACACAGTCGAAAAGGCCAACCACCATGGCGATGACCTGCACGGCAATCATCTCAGCCATTTTCTTGCCTAGACACGTCCTTGGCCCACCGTTGAAGACGGGAAACTCTGAGGCGCTCTTGTTGGCTACCTTGCCATCAACCAGCCAACGCTCAGGGCGAAACTCGTCCGCATCGGGGCCCCATGTGAGACGCGACCGGTTCATTGCCCAAGTACACCATACAATGACTGCGTTCTGGGGGAGAAAGGTACCATCCGGTAGAGTGGTCGCCTGTACAGCCTGCTTGATCTCGAAGGGGATGGGTGGGAAGATGCGCAGTGCTTCGCAGAAGACGGCGAAGGTGTATGGCATCGAGGTTGGAGTGCCCTGCTCCGATATGGCCTTCTCGAGTGTGTCCTGACTGTCCTCTGTGACTTGGTCGATTTCCTTGCGGACCTTGGCCACGACCTCGGGGTGTTTCATCAGCAAGTAGAACGTCCACGTAAGAGCTTGTGCCGTTGTGTCTCTGCCGGCGGAGAGATAGTTCAGCGCAGCATCAGCGACCAGCTGCTCATCCCCAATGGAGTCCAAAAGCGACTGTATCAGACTACCCGAGATATGGTCCATTCTATCCTTGCTAGTATCTTTGGAAATCTGCTTCTCGTTTGTGGTCCGACTATTCCTGTCTTTCGTTGCGTTGGAGACAATACTGCGTCCGAATGACTTCACGGCCGATATGGATTTCCGCAATCGGGCGCCAGTAAGTAGTTCGCTGACGAACCATAGCGGGTTTTGAAACCGTTCAGCAGTGGCCCCGGATGCGTAGTCGAAAGCCAGGCTGAAGTCGTCTTCGGCGTGCATCTCCATCTGGAGCCTCCAGTCAGCGAAAGGGTCACTGCCGACGAGTAACTTGGCTAGAGCAGGGATTCAGTGGCTCTCAACCAGGAAAGAAACCTACGTTGTACGCCAACTTCCCCATAAGTTGTGTGGTGATTTCGTGAAAGACGGCTTGTAGGTCAACAACACCCTTGTCGGCTTTGGCCTCCAGGTAGGCCACACTCCGTGATAGATACCGTGGCAGAGCCACATCTGTCAGGATTCTCAAGTTTGACGTATTGAGAAAGTTCAGCCCAGCCTTGCGCTGTACCCTCCACAATTCGCCATCAACATTGATGATGCCATTTCCTGTACTCGTGTGAGCAAACACAATTCTTCAGTGCTGATTCGCCCGGGGGTGCTTACCGAATAGGTCTCTTGACCGCGCTTGAAAGAACTCGCCCTTGGCAAATATTCCCTCATTTTTGAAGACGAAGTCGAGATTTCTTGGGTCGCTGATAATGACGCCGGGCGGAAGGCTTGGGACGGAGATCTGCAACGTCTCATAGCCATAGATCTGCTCGCACTTTGTAAACCAGTCGAGCAACTTTTGTCGATTTCTTAAGAAGTTGATGCCATTGCCGGCAAGGGGGAGGGTGCCAGGGGGGCGTCTGGGCAAACCAAGTCAGCGTTGGGTGGGACCGGGACCTGTCCATCCCATCGGCGAGAAGCTTTGTCTGTGGCTTACTGTAATGGGACACCGTTTCTCCTCAATCTGGGTTGGCCAAAAATGGCATACAGCAAGACGGAGACGACACCCGCGGCGAGGACTGTTGTGGGGTTGATGAGACCCATGTTGAAGCCGTAGACCACAGTGATCGTGGAGATGACGAGCGAAAGATCTTTCTGCCGGTCGTATTGCGCTTCAGCATTCCAAAAAAGCCCTCGGGATTTGGACAAAGAGGAGGTTGAAGGAAGTACTAAGAATTATGGGATGGAGTCCGGTGGTTGGGCTTCAGTCAGTCTACAGAGGGAGGGTCGAATTAGCAGCAGGAACACAGTGAGTGGCATTGGGTCCGATCAAAGAAGGATGCTAAGAATCGTCCGATGTCAAATCATTCAGTGAAGCCCATCTCAGAAACTCAACAGCTTCGTCCAGGTTGGCCAAAGAGGGAAGCTGGTTGGCGGGCAGCAAGTTGAATTGACTTTGAGTTCCACAGGATCGATCTCACAGCTCCCCTAACCCCACCAAAGCCCTTCGACCCCCTGTAGCTTCCAGCGGTCATGCTGCCTTCAAATGAACAGTCAAGTTTCAGCACATACCACCACCATTACAGCCGGGAGACGGGATCCCTACCCGTTCTGGATCTTTCGAGGTGTAACGAATGCGATCGCCCACGAGCCTTCCGCGACAGCTGGGGGCAGGATCAAGCCAACTTTACGCCTCCATTCCTCTCCCAATCCTCAACAAGCACCAACAACCCGTCCATAACATCAACTTTCATGGCTTGGAATTGGCTTGCAAGCTAGAAAACAGAAATCCAGCGTCGAATCAATCTCTTTTGGCCGCCTATATCTATTCAGCAATCAACTGCTCCATATCGATTCTTGCTTGCACGGCTTTTACCAGCAACACCAACCACACTCGCCTCAACGCCACCACGATGGCGCCTCTTGTACCACGATTCCACCTCTTCGAAATCGACGACCAACCATGGTATGCACTGCTGCAACGACTCCTCTCTCTCCGCTTCATCTCTGCTTCACAGTCAACTGACCCGCTCTCCGAACAGGTTCCCGTCCTTCCTCCGCGCTCACGTTCAAGAGGGCCTCTACGCAGCCTGGGTCCAAAAACTGCCCGTCATTCAGGTTGCCTCTCCAGCCCGTGTCGCCGCCCAAATCCTCCAGCGCATGCTCGGTCCCCGACTATCCTCTTACACCTTCATTGACTTCTGCGCTGGTTCCGGCGGGCCAACCCCTGCCATCGAGCGCCATGTCAACCGTCACCTCACAGCCCAGAAGCAGCCCGCTGTTGACTTTATCCTGACCGACCTGCATCCTAACACCGACGCCTGGGCCCGCGCTGCCGCGGAGAGCGACCACATTGGCTACGAGCCCAATAGCGTTGACGCCGCGGCCGCGCCCCGCGAGCTCGTTGACGGTTATACCTCGAAAGGCAAGAAGGTTTTTCGACTCTTCAACCTAGCCTTCCACCACTTTGATGACCCGCTGGCCAAGGCAATTTTGAAGAACACACTCGAGACCTCGGATGGATTCGCCATATTCGAACTGCAGGGCCGCGACCTGTATTCTTTCCTCATGCCCGCTGTTCTCGGCATCGGGTGCATCTTCTTGGCACCCATACATGCGTGGAGGTTACGCTCGATTTCGGCGTTGATTTTCACCTACCTCATCCCAATTATACCGTTCGTATTGGTCTTTGATGGGTTTATTTCCGCCCTTAGAACAAGAACACCCGATGAAGTCGAGGCACTGATGAAGTCGTGCGGCGCCCGGACCGATGGTTGGGAATTCAAAAGTGGCAGCGAACCGCATTTGCCACCTTTTGGCCATGTGAAGTGGATCGTGGCCGAGAAGATTTCATCCAGAGATTGGTGAGGTGGCTGGGTGAAGTTGAGAAGATCAGAATTATCTATACGCAAGTAGTATATCTACCATGATATGACCCAGGTACTGCAGCTTTGTATCAGTGTGACCAGGTACTTACACCAGTTTGAGGCCTGGAATCAGAAGAAAACGCCCTCAACGTAGGAGTGCATGTCTTTGGACCCAAGGCAGATACCTCGCCAGCTTCATGAGTGAGTCGGGGGGGCTCAATCTCGGTGCATCTCAGAGTCCCAGCCATACGGTTCTTCATGCAACCGGGGGATTTGCGGCGTCGGGGCCAGCCGACTTGGAGATAATCAAGAATCAAATCACAGCCCCAAAGGAGAAAGGAAAACAATCAATTGCTTAAGTTTACTTTCATTTTCAATCTATAAAATGAAGTTTCAAAACTAATCAAACTCCTGTTTTTATACAGCAGAAAACAACAGAATCCCAAAACTGCCGCGGTCCCACGCGGCATCATGTTCATGTCCAACAATGTCAACGACGTAGCCCGTTTCCCAACAATGACCCGAAGAAATGATTAGATAGCATAATCATAAACCCATGAATGACAACGCTTTACGCTCGCACAGCAGCAGAAGCATGCACTTGGTTCGACGCTTCAGTTTAGACAACGGGGCCGGCCTTGACGACCTCCTCAGTCGCCTCGCTTGCATACTTCTTGAAGTTCTCGTTGAAGAGGGCGCCAAGCTTCTTGACCTCGGTCTCAAAGCTGTCGTTGCCTGCGGTCCAAGCGGCCTTGGGGTTAAGCAGCTCGCTGGGGACACCGGGGCAGGTCTTGGGGACCTGAAGGTTGAAGGTCTCGTAAGTCTCGTACTCGACCTTGGCCAGCTCACCGGAGTGGATGGCATCGAGAATGGCGCGGGTGTACTTGAGCGGGCAGCGCTTGCCACCATGGGCAGCGCCGGCACCTACCCAGCCCGTGTTAAGGAGCCAGGCGTTGGCGTTGTGGTGCTCAATCTTGTCGGCGAGCATCTTGGCGTAGCGCATGGGGTGGAGCGCGAGGAAGGGCTGGGCGAAGCATGAGGAGAAGGTGGCCTGGGGCTCGGTGACGCCGTCCTCGGTACCAGCCATCTTGGATGTGTAGCCAGAGATGAAGTGGAACATGGTCTGGGCACGGTCCAGCTTGGAGATGGGAGGTAGGACACCACGAGCATCGCAGGTGAGCAACACGATGTTAGTGGGGTGCGAATCTGAGCGGCAGGGGATCTTGGCATTGCTGATGTACTCGATAGGGTAGGCGCATCGGGTGTTTTCCGTGAGGGTAGAATCATCGTAGTCGACGACGCGAGTCTCGGGGTCGAAGACAACGTTCTCGAGAACGGAGCCGAAGCGGATGGCACCAAAGATATCAGGCTCCTTCTCGGCGGACAGGCCGATGGTCTTAGCGTAACAGCCGCCCTCGATGTTGAATACGCCGCGTTCACTCCAGCAGTGCTCATCGTCACCAATCAGGGCACGCTGGGGATCAGCCGACAGGGTGGTCTTGCCAGTGCCGGACAAGCCGAAGAAGAGGGTAACATCACCATTCTTGCCCTCGTTGGCGGAGGAATGCAGGGTGAGAACGTTGTGCTTGATGGGCATCTCGTAAAAGAGGACAGTGAAGACACCCTTCTTCATTTCACCGGCGTACTCGGTACCAAGGATGACCATCTCCTTCTGGGCAAAGTTGATAGCGACCGAGGTGCCGGATGTCATGCCCTCGGTGTATCTGTTGGCGGGGAAGGAGCCAGCATTGTAGATGGTGTAATCGGGGTGGAAGTGCTCAAGCTCCTCACGAGGAGGGCGGATGAGCATGTTTCTCATGAACAAGGCATGGTAGGCACGAGCGCAGATGACACGGACGCGGATGCGGTACTTCTCATCCCATCCGGCATAACCATCCACGACGTAGATGCGATTTCTTGTGTTGAGGTAGTCGATGGCACGCTCGCGGTTGATCTTCCAGACCTAGATAATCTCACATGTCAGCGAATGTGTGATACAAGGCTGGAGTAGAAGTGTGGATCTTGGTGCCGGGGAGAAAGAGTCATGTGGAGGCGACCAAGAATTATGGGGCAGTGAGGGGACAGGGGTAGGAAAAGCGGTTTAGCGTCTTTTCCCTGGCAGAAATAGGAACAATGCCATGTAGAGGCTATGACGACACTCTCTCAGGCGGTCCACGCCCGGAGCATACATCACAGCCACACACAAAGGGGGAAACATTGGATGAAAGCATCTCGATGAGACGCTCTCATCCAGCATGTGCCAGTACGCATCGATGCTCAAAAGCCTGCACTCGACAGATGGAGGGGTGGTGGAAATATTGCGCAGGAGACGTCTCAGTGCCGATCTGAAACATGACGTATTCGTCGACAGCAAATTCCTCGGAAAGCTTGGCCTTCTCTTGCGTTGCTGACTCGGATTTCAACCAAGGTAACAGCTGCAGACAAGAGAAAGCCAAAACAATACAAGGAAGCTTGTGTCTACGAATTGTCGCGTGACAAGTAAGACCTGTTCGGTTCCTGTGCTGAGGGGATGTGACTGCTGCTGGCGGGATGGACCGAGACACACACGAAGAGCCGACGGGAAGCGTGCCGACTTCGACTGAGCAAAGACTCGGCTGGGGAGGGGTTGGTGTGGTTTGCCTTACCTCAGGTGACATGGGCTTGTTAACAGGACCCCACCTAGGAAAGTCGACTGTTAGCAAATGGTTACGCATTCAAAGGTCAGCGCCCAGCGGTTCAGCTGCTCAGGGCCTCACAGCCAAAAGCATTGTGGCATGGCTGGGTTTGGGTAGTGAAACTTACCAAATGTCGTCCTTAGAGCTGTCCTCCTCGACGATTCGCTTGTCGAGAGGCGAGCGTCCAGTCTTCTTTCCAGAGTAGGCAGTCAGCGCACCACTTGATGTGATGGCAGAGCCAGTCTCATAGACGAGAGCATCTTCGTAGAGAGCGGCGACGGAGGCGTTAGGGATCTAGGCCACAGTTAGTTACTTCCAAGCATCTTTCTTTGTTCGCTGTCCACACGTACAATGGCGACTCTGTCGTAGTCAATGTGCGCGGTCTCGTGGAGCTCCTCCTCTGTTTCGGTGTGTTAGACATGTTGACAGTATTGAATGGCTACAACCGTCTCAGAGGATCGGCGCGCAAACAGGCTATCATACCTAGCTCTGTGTGCTCATGGTGAGGCCTGGACGTGTCATGTTAGCCGGACTTGTTCGCAATGCGGGTCTAGATGATGGGACTCAGGGAAGAAATAACGTACGCAACACCACTAGGGTGGAGGGGGGTCTTGTTGACGTTGCTAGCAATCACTTTGGCGGTCGTCATATTAGCTGCTGTTACGTTGTTTTCTTCAAGCAAGCATGTGATGATTCGGGGGTCCTCTCGAGACTATGTGAAGGGTACGGGAGGTCAAGACAGGAAAACAGAGCCCGTGTCTAAGTGGTGGAAGATGTAGGGCAAATGGAAATGGGTATTGCGATGTATGTTGGGGGATAAGGAAGGAGGAGAGGGGACGAACTCTTGCGTAAATCTGTGTGGGTTCCTTCGTGAAGAATCTGTGACTTTGGGCCCTTTACTGCTGGATCGGTGTAGGGAGAAGAGGTTCTCTGGACGGGATCCTTCATGGTTATAAAGAATTGAGAAGACGCCGGGTTGGTTCTTTGAGATCGGGTGAAGATGGCTTGGGTCCAGGCTTGGAAGGGCTTGTGGTTCTCGTCCGCTTTCAGGGATGGCAAAGGAATCGTGTAGGTAGGTATCCACCTTCACGTTGAAGGGACGGATAGGTAAAGGTAGTGTGTGGAGCAAAAAGGCAGATGGGAGTGGATGGAGTGAGAGATGCAAAGGTGTAGACAAGACTGCTTCGCGACCTGGCCCGGGCTGGGACCGAGGATAGAGGGTCTTCCACTTATAAGAACGGGCACGGCGTGTGGAGTCGCGGGGACGAGGGCAACGACGTGAGTGGACGAGTTGTCGTTTGCTGGGCGCTCCACGATATTATCTCGGGTTCGGAGGAGGGGTGTAGATCCTTGTTGCGGGTTCGGGATAGAAGAGGAACAGGGACAGGATCGGAAAGAGTCGAACTTGTTGCTTGTCACTTTCGTCCCTCGGGGCGAGCTCGTGGAGGAGCGGACCAGGTATCTCTGTCCTACTGCATGTACTGCCCACCTACTAGGTATGTCTTGTACGTGAGTAAGTACCTACGTAACTAATTTAGGTAGGTAGTGAGTGAGTGTGGAGGGGTGAGGGGATGGAGGGTGGGGTGGGGGTGGGGTTGGGTGTGCGGGCAGTAAGTGCAGGTGCTGCGAGTTGCAGAGCATTCTTGGATTGCCTCATCGTCCCAAGATAATGAGGGCCCGACCCTGTCTCTCTTTGATTCTTGGGTCATGATATCGCCCCGGGATAGGTACTGGGGGACGGACGGATTGATGGACAAGTGCCATGCAGGTGGGCACTGGGAATTGGGTAGGGTAAGGTGAGCAGAGCATGGCAGACAAGCAGCATGGCAGGGGATGGTAAACAGGTACGTCGTAGGTACAGTAGCATTCCTCTCGTGGAGGACGATCGACAATACTCTGACTCCGGGACGGCCTTCTCTCTCTCTCTCTCCTCCTCTACTGAGGTACCTACATAGCAGTACGTGTAGCCGTACATTGGCATGCGCAAACCCGCATCCACCCCCTCCCCCCCTTCCAAGGCAGCCTTCCCCACAATCTGCAGGCTTCTTCCGTCTGTCTCCGTGGGTGTCGGCATGGTCCTCCCGAAAGTTGGCTATTCATACCTACCTAGCTAGTAGTAAGTTTCTCTTGCATCCGATCCGTCAAGAGTGAGACTCGAAGCAGGCCGCCCGCCTACTCAGTACGTAAAACGTGTCTTTGTGCACACGCTCTCTTTCAACACGGCGGTTCGGTTTCGTTCAGTTACAGATTTGCAGCATTACCAAGTATTGGACGGTCTCGGGGCTGTCGTGTTTGGCAGCTGTGCACTCACTAGGTAGGTAAGTAGTACCTACCCACTTGCAGATGTACTTGGGTTGGCCCCCCTTCACAAGAAGGAGAGTGAGACGAAAGGACAAAGGATAAGAAGAGTTCAGGCGGCCTCCGGCACGGTCGTCGAAGCCTCTCCAGTTTGAAATGTCGAGGCCGAAAGGATTCGGGAAGGACAATCAATCAATGCACGTGCAGAAGAAATGCTTCCTACCTAGATAGGTACAGGTACCATTACCATGTCACATCCCCTACCTACCTACCTACCTACCGACCTATCTAGGTAGTGGCATAGGTACCTAAGTAAGTACTGTACACTACATCGCCCAACCCGAAGAGCCCTATGATGATGACCTAGATATTCAAATCCTGTTCCTCCGAGGGGTCAATTGACCGCGGCCATGGTTATGAAACCATGCATTAGGCAAAGTCAGAAACCAACTTAACCTTTTATTTTCCCCAGTTCCCGACTTTTGCATCGAGCTCGCCCTTGCCCACCCCGAAGAATGTGAGCGAGTCAGCCCCAGACAAACGTTTTGCTCAGCTAAAAGAAATTAAAAATCACAGACTAAATTAGTTCCGATTTTACTTTCCGAAAAGGAAAAATTGTTGTGAAGAAGCCCTAAAAGGGAACCCGGCATGAATCGCGATGGATAATAATATAACAAGAACAACAAGAATTGGGGACAAACCGTCCAGTGCTCGTTCCGTGCCGTACCTGACTGGGAAGAGAGGGAGAGAGCGCAAGGCACATGTCTGCTGTCCCTCGCCGTCATGGGTAAGGGGTACGTAGGGACGGATGCAGTAAGTAGCTCTACCTACTGCGTACAGTGTAGGTAGACTCACACCCGCTTCTCACAGGTACCGTCGTCTCTTTGTGCTCTCCTCTCCCTGCCTGGGTAGGTATTCTGCATGTCTTCCACACCCCGCGCCTGATCAACCCTCGCTCTCAGCCCACCTCAGCCCAACCCTAAGCCCAGTAGAAGCAAGCCAAGGATTCGAGACAGGTCTCGACAAGGAGGTAATACCTGTGTACCTAGGCAAGTTCCCATTCGGTCTGATCTTTTGGCTTGCGATGCTGCTCCCTGCCGCTGCGCGAGTTCGCAGCCCGCTGGATTGCCCTATAAGCATGTCACCCTGCCATCTTGCTCGACCCAGAAACCAGCGCTTACGCGGAAAGTCTAATCGCATGGCTTCCACCTGACTACGTACTATACATATAACACGGGAACAGTACAGCAAAGTAGAGAGAGACTCTCTCCTCTTGCTTCTTACTGTGTTCGTGTCTGGTGGTTTCCACATCCCTTTGTGGACTCCCAGAGTGTGTTCCTTCGGCTCATCTAAGCGGCAAACAGTAATTATCCGTTGGTAGCCAGTTAGGTAACCTGCGGGCAGAAAGAGAACAAGCTGAAACGACATGCACGATAATGTTTAGGAACGCCGCCATCTCAAAGTGATGGATCGCTACACTATTTTTCTGCCTTGGTGCGAAGCCAACCCCGCCAACGCATCGCGGCAATGCAATGCGAGAAAACAAAATGCCATGCCCCCGGTTTTCCCCTCTTCCACGGGTGTCTTGTTACACCCACCCCCCACCTTTTCGCCCAAACCGGCGCACTACTTCATCGGGCTTTCACGGGTACGAGGTGAAGCCAGGTACCATGCAAAACGGCTGGATCTAATGGGTCCACAGTGAGCTAGCTGGATGACCCCCCCGCCGGACAATCTTGCAAAAGGATGACGTTGGACAGCTGCATCGAAAGGGGAGAGCCGCTTCGCATGGGTGTGTGTGTGTGTGTGAGTGTAAGGGTGCCCCCGCCCTGGTGCGAATTACCCCGCGACCCTATTGCCGTTCACCCAATCAGCGCCGCTGGTCGCGCAGAGAGGCTCATCCTCAGCTTGGTATTCCGACATCTTCCGGCGCCCACAATGGTAAATGTTCCTTGCCCAACTTATTGATTGTATCATAACTGCAACTCCAATATACGACAATGTGCAAAGTGTCGCAGCCCGATGCAATTCATTCACTCTCAGGCCGCACGCATGCTATAACCTACTGGTATGATTATAACAGGGGGTTGGGGCTGGAGCCCACGTTGGTTAAATATTGATCATTTGCTGTGTCCTTTGGCACCGTACCTACACTACTATTTTGTATCAGATAGCCACGTCATAATACCTCGAAAATAGAAGGATGAACAAAAGAGTCATCGGCTCGTCGCGGGCAGGCACCGCTTGTCATGGGGTCAGCGGGGTCGTCTGAGCGGGCACGCTCACAGTGAAGTACCGGCATTGCAACAACATCTCGTCGAGTGGCCTGTCTATCCAGATACGTAAGCAAGGGGGAAAGTAACAGCCTACGAACTGCATCAACCCCACGATACATAGTAGTAGTCGCCGTCTCGGCGCGTCCGTATTAGTTTAGCATTGCACCACACAGGAACAAGCAGCAAACAAGTGCTAGGTAACTGGGACTGGTACACAACTCCGTCAGGGCCCGGTTCTCATCGGCTCCGCTCGTCCCGCCCCACTCGCCGATTGCCGTGGCCGTGCTGCTCATCAGACCATCCAGTAATACGTACGTACCTTGTCTGACACTGGTACCTACCTTAGGTAGGTAGCCAGTACCCCCAGCTAGGTACCTATTATCGAGTTGGCTCCTAACCTGCACGAGAAAATATCGGAACGGCTGAGTAGGCTGGGGATACCCTTATTCTTCTCCGACTCTCCAGCATCGCTGCCCCGAGAATATCCTCGTCGTCGGAATCTCTCGGGAGACACAATTGCTCTAGGTAACACCTCGAACCCGACAATCCTGACTCCCGCCACCTTAGCTCGCTTACGCATACACACACACACACACACACACACACACACACACAGGGTCAAAACGTGAAGCCATCGTCATGTGCGTGTTTAATCCGGTTTGAGATTGATTTCTGGTTTTGGGTCGATCCGTCTTCCCATGCCTTCTTCCCCAATCTTCCTACAAAACGCTATCTGCGGTCGGTCCTGTCATGCCGAGTCTGTTGTGTCGCGCCCGTCCGTGTCACGGCATTGCCGCGCCCTTACCCCATGACGTCGCTCAGTCCTCTTTCTACGCTTTCCAGGCCCATCTCATCTCTATGCATATCGGTCGTGGCCCAGCACACCTTCACCCTTTTTGTGGTTGGGAGTGCTTTTCTGCGCCTGCCATTTTCAAGAAACACTTGGCTTGATCCTCTTGCCCGAACTTGACTCTTGATATTGCATCATCCGGTGTCAATTTAAGAAGCCTCGTCAGTGATCAGCTTCGTAATCTTGCCAATGGCAATGGTTTGCCCCTGTTCTCATATGTTAGCCATCGGGTGAGCAAATCTGAGGCGAGGGCGAGCGGGACGAACCTGGTCTCTGAGCGTGAAGCGACCCATTTGCGGGTAGTCCTCGAACCTTTCAATGCACACTGAGCCGGCACCGCCAATGACTTGCAGACGAGCGATGATGCTGTCTCCCTTCTTTGCGTGCGAAGGCGGCAGCTTGCTCTTACGGTTGGTGCCCTTTTGCAGCTTGTGCAGCAAGGCGGCGAAAGTCACTTCTTCGATGGCGGCGTGGACGTGCAGCACGCAGTTGAAGCCTGCCGACAAGATGGTCTTCAACTCCAGGATGCGGATCTGCGCCTCAAACGTCTGCACGTTGTGCACCAAACGCTTGGGCGAGCACAGGACGAAGCCAGGCATGATGTCTTCTTCCTCAATGCCTCTGAGACGGATGCGAACCTGGTCGCCACACTGGGCAACCTGCACTTCCTCCTCAGTCTCACCGTAAATCGCCGAGGCATCCACGTTCTGCTTGTTGGGCATCATGACAAGTGACATGCCCTTCTTGATGACGCCGGCCTCGATCTTACCCTCGATCATGGTGCCCATGTCGCGGTACTTGCCTGCAACGGCCATCATGAAAGGCGCGTTGACCTTGCGCTCCAGAGCCTTCATCCCATCAAGGTACTCAAGCAACGATGGTCCGTCGTACCAATCGGCAATACCCTTGGGAATCCTCTCCTTGATGTTGATCGACTGCTGGGCGGCAACCGGGATGAAGAAGACGTCCGTCTTCAGGTTGTAACCAGTTCCCTTGAGGAACTGGGACAGCTTAGACGTGCACTCCTGGTAGCGCTCGTGCGACCATTCTACAGTAGCATCGTCCATCTTGTTGATGGCAACAATCAACTTGTTGACACCCTGCGTCTTGGCGAGCATAGCGTGCTCTCTGGTCTGGCCACCACGTTCGAAGCCGGTCTCGTACTCGCCCTTTCGGGCTGAAATGACCAAGATACCGACATCAGCCTGCGAGGCACCACCGATCATGTTGGGCACATACGTCTTGTGGCCCGGAGCGTCAAGAATACTGTATCGTCGCACATCGGTCTCGAAGTAGCCTCTGCCAACCTCAATCGTCTTACCCTGTGACCTTTCCTCCTTATTCAAGTCCATGACCCAGGAGAGGTACCAAGACGGGTTGCCGAGTTCTTTGGCTTCCTTCTTGTACTTGTCCATTGTCCGCTCATCTACCATTCCTGTGTTGTAGAGGATGGAGCCACCCAGAGTGGACTTTCCGGCATCAACGTGCCCGATGAAAATGATGTTGACATGCTCCTTGCCGTAAATTTCCTTTAGAGTCGCCTCGTCGACGTCGGCCGTCTGCTCCTTCTGAACAGCGTCGACATCTCTCGCCGCCGCCTTCTTTTCACCTGCGGAGGGGCTTGAGCGGCCGGAAGAGGGAGATGGGGAGACCTTTCCGGACTTGGTGGTAGAAGCTCCCGTCTTCTCAATCGCCTTGGCAGCCGTGGCCTTGGCTCCAGCCTCGGCCGTGGCGGCGCCGGCCTCCTTCGCAGGTTTCTCCTTCTTCTCCTCCTTCTTAGGCGGAGCAGTACCGCCGATGGAAAGAACCTTCGCCTTGGGTTTGGGGGCATCGCCGCCAATGCTCAAGACTTTGGCACCGCCCTCCTTCTTCACTGTAGGTTGGGGCGCGGGCGCGGGCGCGGGGGCATCGACGGGGCGCTTGGCAATGGTCGGGGCGGGTTGTTGCTGCTGCTGCTGATGCTGCTGTTGTTGTTGCTGCTGCTGCTGCTGGCCGTACTGAGGATAGCCCTGACCTATGAGTCCGTCATGTCAGCGATGGTTGTGATGAAGAAATGATAGCATGGAAAGGCCGTATCTCAATGTCAAACATACCGTAGGGTTGTTGGTAGCCCTGATGGCCATAGGCACCATAGCTGTTGCCCTGTCCATACTGGTTGAAAGCTTGCTGACCTTGACCACCGTATTGAGGGAAGCCGCCAGCACCAGCGTAGCCCTGGTTATAGTACTGCTGGTACTGAGGGGCATAGCCGCCGTACTGCTGGCCGGGTTGGAATGCCTGGGCGCCGGGGGTGAAAGAGGAGGCGCCTGGGCGGAAGGTGCCGGCTTGAGGGTTCTGCTGCTGGTTGAGGTTGAGCTGCTGCTGTGCCTGGCGCGACAGGTTGTCGTCCTGGGCGGAAGGGTCGTCTTCCCACGAGTTGAGGTTGGACATGGTGATGGACTGACTAAGGCGGGGCGGATGGAATGGATTATCGAGGAGTGAGATAGAGGAATAAGATAGGTAGGTAGGCAGGTACCTAGGTGGTGAAGGAGTAGAAGCGGGATCGGGGAGTTGGAGAGAGAATGCGGTCAGAGCTAGAAGTGGGATGGGACGTTAACGAAATGCGCTCTGAGAAAGATTTAAAGAGGGGCTGGAGGGTTTATTTTTCCCGTGGCGGCGACAAAGGTAACAGGCACAGGCAGGCGGGCAGTGAGTGACCTCAGTACCTAAGGTAAGGCAGGGACGGGACACAAAAATGGCGGGAGGCAAATGGGTCAGACAGGTGTTAGGTGATAAGAACAAGGTGACTCCGACTTGCTTAGATCTGGGTTCTAGTGACTCACCTTTGGACTGGGCCTCCTACCAAGTTCCTAACAATTCGACCTGTCAGACGGCTGTTTTGTTATAAGGCTTTTGCGGTTCTGGCAAAGTTTTCTCCCCTTCTTTCTTTCCCAATAACACGACGCGGCGGCTTGGGTTTTGCCGGCGTACGAATATAGAGACCTGACGAACGATTTGAAGTGCGGGCTCCACCGGTCGGCGGGGTCGTCGCGGCGCTGCCTTGACACTGTGGCACTGTCCACAGTTGGGTGTCTCGCTGATTGAGGGGTAATTTTTGCTCCTCCAAAAAACCCAGAGCAACGATGAATGCCCCTCGCTGGGCTCACGTGAGAAGCGCAGGGCTGGCCGCCCGTTTCGCACTGTGCCATGTGTCACCCCATTCTGCCCAAATCGGGCACTGCAATAGGGCTGGGCTCCAAACTCCAGTAATATTGCAGGGGAGAGAGGGCGAACTTCGACGCCTTGCTACCTAGGTAGGCCCTACGATCCCGTCACTGACCAGGTTCACCTGCGGCAACCTGCCTGAGGTATCCTGGTCCCAAGACTTGCACCAGGAAGCTATCGTCTCTCTCTTTGTGCTAGTTCTCCAGAAGGGTGACTTCGCCTATTAATTATTGCACACAAACAAACCCAACCAACCCCCTCTGCCAGATTGGAGATCTACTCATGACTAGACTTTCTCAACACCAGCATGGAATTTGAACAACCATGGATGCCTTACTCGCTAGACTGGGAGCCCAGGCAATGAACATGGCCATCAGGTCGGGCATTGCCTTGACCTCGACCTATGCCTTCTCTCAGTGTTCCCGCCTTATGAAGACTGTCGATGACAGGGCTGTTCGGTCAGAGATCAAGAAGCTCCAGAAGAGGTTGGACACCAAGATCAAGGTGAGAGACCACGCCCTCGGCACTGACGTCAATATGCTAACGTACCTTGCGGATTGTTTCTCCTGTGATAGACCTCATAGAGTTCAAGTACATATCCCTATTG
>MU843431.1:528437-583672 GCA_030867255.1 Colletotrichum somersetense | reverse complement strand
GCACGAAGTCAATTACAGAGGGGACAAAACCACTATTGTCAATTGAATTAGAATAGCTACTGGTTATTTCTTTTGTCTACGAGTACAAACGCCCTTTGTAAGGGCCTTTCTTTTGTTAACTATCTACACAAGGCAATTGTACGTGGTCCAGTTGCGAATATCTTCGTAACTGGGGGGGTGTGTCGCAGGAGGTCCTGCACAGCCTCTGTGGCTGGGGCAACAGTGGCTGGTGGCCGCAGTGCTCACAACAACGCTATTACTAAGCGGTCTTCTCTGTATTTATCTAGAGACCGGCTACCACGGTTACTCTTAGCCTAGTTAAGCACTTCTCACTATAAAGGGTCAACCCTACGCTCCTTGCCTGCAATAGGAAAATAAACAGATAACCTAAATATTTATCCTTAATAATTAGTATTTAGTGTGCCCTATTAAAGCTTACTAGATAGTTAAAAAGGTCTTATAAGATATAGTAGTAGGGTTATATTAACTTTACTTTTAATATTTATCTAGATATAACTTATAAGGCGTAGGTTGTTATATAGTGTTTATATTCTAAGCAGGAAGGTGCTTATATCTTAACTCTTTTTACGTTTAGAACTAGATACTAAAGTATATTTAGTCCTAGATACCCTAACTAAAGGTACTAGATGTTTATATTATCTATCTTGTCTCTTTATATATTATAAAACGGTTTCTACTGTTAACCTTATAAATTTAGGGTAGAGAATATACCTATAAGGCTGTAGGGAATAAGTAGAAAAAAGTATATAGAACAGACGTTATATTAAAGGAAGACTAAGTTAAACTTTTATATAAAGCAGAAGACTACTTTACTCTTTTTAATAAGACCCTTTTAAAGAGTATAGTTATAACTATAATACTAAACGTCTGCTCTTTATAGACGTGCCTTTAAGATAACGTTTATATAGAAGTTCTTAATATAACAGACGTTAGTTAGGACTAAGTTAACTATATTTAGTCTATTTAGTCCTAATAGGATTTTCTTAAGAATACGTTTTCTTTTTTTAATAACTAGAAATAAAGATAATCCTGATTTAATATACTTATCTAACTTAAGATCCTTAAGTAAGTCTGGCTTAAGAAAGCTAAGATTATTTACTAGATAGGTAGCACTATAATTATTAAAGACTATATACTTAGAAAGTGTATATAGACTATTATAGCTATAGGTAAAAACTTTATATAATATAGCTTCTGCCTAAAGTTCTTTTTTAATTAGTGCTAGGTTAATTAATATATAGACTATTAAGTTTCTAGTTCTTAAGGCAGATCTTAAGTCGTTACTATCCTTAGTCTTAGATTTCTTAAGTAGAAATCGCTTTTTATTTTATACCTTATTTAGTTACTTTATCTATCTTTTATTAATAAGTATATATTAAACTGACTGCTATCTGTCTTCTTTAAGCTTTTCTTTAATCTTAATAGATTCTTTTTAGGTTTATTTTAGGTTTATCTAGTAAGAAACGCTTTATACTGCTATTTCTACCTATAGATAATTAGCTAGGTAGTATATTATAAGGATACTATATAGATATTCCCTTATTTTTAGTAAATAAGATTTAAAATTCTTATCTAAACGGTCTAAAAGTGTTATATAGACCCCTAATACCTTACTTTTTCTTTTTATTAAGGTTTCCTTATAGTAGAGTGTAATAAAAATCGCTTTATAATTACTTAATAATAGGTTTTCCTTATTAGTTATTTTATTTTTTACTATACGGTTTAATACCTTTTTTCCCTATATAAAAGCCAGGCGGTTTAAAACGGCTTTAAAAAATAATTTTATAGTAAGATTTCCTTAGACTTTTAAAATCTTATACTGTTTTCCTTAGAGATAGTATTTCTACTAGTTAGTATACTATAAAATAAGATTAATATTTATATTTACTTTTATAAGCACTATAAGATACTTTTTATAAACTAAAGTAAGTATAGTAAAGTCGTTTAAAGTATAGTGTCGTTTAAAAACTCTAATTAAAGCCTAAAGCGATATATCCCTTTATATAGAAGACTTCTCTTTAGTTACTTAATTAAGAATCTCTATTTAAGCTAGGCTAAAAAGTATTAAGTCTACTATAGACTAGACCTAAGCTTTAATTACTTTATATATATATTTCTTATTAGAAGATCTTTTAACTTTTTTTTTTAAGCGTTTTTAATTAAGTAAAACGCTATAATATTTAGAGTCTTAATTATAGTATATTAAGATATTAGTCTTTCCTTATTATATTTAGTTAACTAGTTATTAAATAACTAATATTCTGGCTTATCTTTAAGGCTTTTTTAAGAATTACTGTTTAGGTTAATATATTCCTATATTTTTTTACTATAGGTATAGTATTTAAGGGCGATATACTATTTAGGCTAATTACGCCTAGTAACCAGCTTAATAGACTTATTATAGTCAGTTAGCTTCTTGATTTTAGTTATAATAACTTTATTAGTTAAGTTTAACTAGGGAATGGTTTAGGATGAGAGAGTGAGAGACGCAGACGCTGGATTTAATCACAATATCCAGGGGCTTCTTTGTGTAAGAGCTAGGCTTATAACTGTGATGAACCGCAGCGTCTGGTTATTAGAGAGAAAAGTAGTTGTTCTATTAAGAAACTAGATACGAACCGGAGAAGTGGTAGAAATACCCTTCTAGTAGGGTCCGTGCGGGTGGTGTGCCACATCTGTGGCGGACGCTGCTGGCACTAGCCACACGAAGCTATTCCAGCTTCACGATAGATGAAATGACCCTCAAATTACCTTTTCCGAGTTCCTCGGGCGGGAATGACAGCTATAAAGTGACCGCTCATCAACTTGTTGAAGTGAAGTGAAATTTCCCATTCCCAAGTTCCACATTCGACAGCTTCACCTTCCTTGGTTTAGTAATTATGCAAAAGGAAGGAGCCACTCATTTTCATCCAATTAGGCTAGTCTCTTTCCAGATCCCAGTTGGAGCCTTCCCGCCCATGAGTCTCATCGACTCAATCTACTTTACCTTTCAACACAGTAACCCGAAGTAGTTCGAAGAAAGCTTCTCTTCCTCCAACAACTACGAAGCTCCAAATACCTATTCTTTAGTGGCTTTGATGTTCCAAATATTCTCTAATAATCTCGCTCCCCTTCGAACCAGTTCAATAACCTTTTGATAGCAAAGGTCTGTCTCGTTCCAATCTCCGAATCCCGCATTTCCTCACCAACTTCACTAACAGGCAAGTAGGATCTCACAATAACCCGAAGACGAACTGACTGAAACAGCGCCCAGTATTTCGCCTTCCGGCGCTTACTGGTCTACGATGGACGACACCGAGAAACAGTCGGCCAGCAGCAGCAGGGACGCTAGACCTATTGGCAACACAAAGAAGAGCCTCTTCCACGACAAATCCCTACAGACGATGGTCATTTAACTTTTTGTTTGTTCAAAATGATCGTTCCATGCCCCCATAAGCGATCTAGCCCAGTTCAACCGGCACAGGTATCACAATACGTATAACCCGGTACTCAGCACCTCTGACCTGTGCCACATCTCAGACGCTCAAAAAGGTACAAGACACCCGATAGAGTAGGGCAACTACTGCTCGCATTGCTCCACAGCTCCGCCAATGGCTTGAAGCGAGCGCGAGATGACAGTGCGGATGAAAAATGAGATGAGAAAAGAGAGTAACGAAAGTCGAGGCGAAAGTCGAGTCCAGAGTTCGGCCATATCATCCGAGAAATGGGACGACGACAAATGCAACAGAGGCGTTTTTCAGGACAAATTCGAAGCGGTCATGCAGACCTTAGACATGGACGATGGTCGTTTGAATTCTGTCGCAGACGAGAGCGATTTCGACTTGGGCTCTCACGCTCCCAGCGGCACCCGTGTCGACAAGGATCGGATGGAGATGATCAACGTATACGACGACGCCCAGGACTCTCGGTTCCTTATCAAGCATATCGCCCTTAGTGTAAGGTAAGTATCTCTGGCCAGGCTCTTACAACGCTTAATTGAGGCCTGCTGCTAACCTAACGTCACGGTATAGAATTTCATCCGAGTGGTTACGGTTTACGAGGACGGCACAGACGCGGGTAAACCCAGCCTCACGACCGCGCTTCGCCAGTGGCAGCCCCGGGCGGTCGAGATGATCGGCAACTTTTTGCGAGGCCTTCAGAGGGGCGCCATTCTCGGCGATGGAATGGGCCTGGGGAAACACTCATTACAATCGCTACTGTCATGAAGAGCCGCAATGGACCCTACCAAGGTCTCGCTCTCGTAGTCGCGCCCAAAGGCCTGCTCCAGTCAACTTGGGAGGCCGAGTGCAAATTTCATTTTGCAGAGGTATGAAACCTTGCAAGTTTGTCAGAATCTGAAGGTCAGGCAGATGAAGATTACATTAAAGGATTGGCAGCCAAAGCTTTTTGTCTGGGATGACAAGAAAATAACAACCGGTTCGAACAATAGCACCAAACAAGGCGCACATGGTTATAAAAGACCTCCATGCCGACCTAGCCCGGAATTACAGGAGATACGGCGCCACTCTTGAAAGTCTTCTGAGGAGCTTCGACCAGAAGCAACGGGCGAAAGGCGCCAAGGCTGGAATGATGGATGGTGCTCTACTTAAGCATCTTCGGGAGGGATGCCACGCCTGCTGCGGGGCGAGGGCGGGGGAGCAAATGTTTTCCCCGGGGCAGAGAAATAGGATTCTGGTATATACTGCGTGAGTTTTGCTTTTACTTCTCACCATTCTGATCTTACTGATGTTGGTTTTGTTCTGCAGCCCCTCGTCATGCAGAGGGAACCTCCTGCGACCCTCACAGGACCCGACAGACCAACAAAGCAACGCCGCAATGTGCAAGGTCACAAGGGCCGAGCTGATGTCCGCTGCCGGCATTCTATCGCGGAGAACCCTGGAAGAAGGGCATAAAACGCAGATGACCAAATGGTTCCGGAAGAAGGGCATTGATCTTACAACCGCTTACCCTCAAGAGCTACTCGCCTGGGTTGAGCGCCCTGGCTCGCGCCCTAGCTCGCGCGGCAATACGAAGAAGCGTAAGGGCAAGCAGCGCATCATTAAGAAAGCCACAGCGGGATCGTAAGACTCCACGGACAACGGAGACGATCAGGAATACCCGGACTACACCCCCGGCCAGTCGGAGCTCGACTTTGAAGACGATGAGTACAACGACGACGACGAATACCGCGACAAACATGCTCCAGGCAGACGCGGACCTGTCCGTCAGGCGTGGCTGGCTGCCCTTGATGAAAGGAGCCCGTCTGATTACGTGGACGAGCCAAGAGTCAAGACTGTCGTTGAAACCATCATCGAAACCCACTTGTTGTTCCCGGGAGACAGCATCATCGTGTTCTCCAAGTATCTCTACGTCTTGGACATCCTGGGTAAGGCGATCTCCCACAAAGTCCTCTCAGAGAAGGGCCATGTGCTTTCCGAAGTCTCCGTCCTCCGCTTCGACGGTACGATGGCCCAAAAGGCGCGAGACGGGGTTCGCAAGCAAGTTCAAGAGGGAGGCAAACCCTGCGTTATCCTTATATCGGCTGGCGCTGGTGGAGTAGGTCTCACGCTGACTGCATGCAACCATATCATCCTCACCGAGCCATGATGGACCCACGCCGACGAGCTGCAGGCCATCTCTAGATGTTATTGTCAGGGGCAGACCAAGAAGGTCTACGTCAATCGAATCGTGCCCTCCAACTCGGTCATGGAGCTCTACGTGCGCCGCTGCGCGAAGCAAAAGTTCGGTACCACCAACGCGATTGCCGAGAAGCTAGTGAGAATCAATCAGGAGGATCCCGCCGTTGACGTAAGTCTCTTCATAAATGACTACGTTGTCGAGGCCCACCCGTACATTGTCTTTACGGACAGGGCGGAAGTGATCAACATGGACGGTGAGTTCTGAGAGATGAAGGCCGCATGGAATCAGGGGTGGACGGCTAGGTTACATAGGAAAAGGAAGAAGCTTATGGGATGGGGTTCAAGCTATGGCAGGTTGCTTCGTTGAAGAATGAGATGACGGGCTTTGTTGGCGATGGCTTGCGACGCCCAGGGCCGGCAGCGAGATCACAAAATGCAAGTAGAGAAATCAAAGTAAGCGGTGGCCTGGCAGGGAGCTTCAATAAAAAAAATCACGGGAGTCCTCTTCGCATATCTCACCTCACCCTCTGCTTTCATGAGTCGGTCTCATTAATGAACAGCTTCACGTATTCTTCTGGACGGGACTGTTTATTTAATAGGTTGCCGGCAGTAGGCGGATCCCCGTTACACCCCGCTCCACTAAAGCTTCCCCACCTCAAGCTAATACCGACATGTACCAAAAGTCAGCCGTTTCTTGCATCAATCAACGGGCGCTTGGTCTAGGGGTATGATTTTCGCTTCGCATTTCGGATAGTTCCGGAAGTGGATTGTGAAAGGTCGTGGGTTCAATTCCCACAGTGTCCATGTTTTGCCGTTACCTTCATCGTTCTTTTTGTGTTTTGGTTTGCTCGAAGTTGTCGCGAGATATTAACGTTGATGATGAGTGACTGAGTGAGACGATGGGAGGTGAGTGCTGTTGATGCTGACTAAGTCTGTGGGCATTGGGGCCAGAGGCAGGTGCAAGCAAGTCTGAGTAAGCAAGCATGACTTCTTCAAGGACATCCGATTGCAAAAGAGGGAGGCGCTTATTGAGGGAACGCAGCACTTTCAAGACGAGGAAACTCACGAGCAGAATGCCTCGTTGTTGTAGCGAACAGAAGTAGGTGCTAACAACAGCCTAGTGCAGCTCTTAGGGTTCTCAGGAAGCTTGCTCTATCTAGGTAGCTCAACAGATCGACAGGTTAAGGCTTTATACGACCCTAAGACAGACTAAGCTAGAAGGTAAAAGGCCGGTTTTCTTCTGAAGTGTATACTTTCCTGCCTGGTCAAGATATCTAAGCTTATTTGACACAACCGAGGATAGGAGCTCTCAAGTTGGCCTGTAAGAAACCGTGGTGGAGCTGTTGGAGGGGCTGGCGTGAGGAACTTTGGTGGTCTTTGACGGAGATGAAACTTGGTGAATGGCAAGGACGGGCCAGCTTTTGGAAGGAGCAGGCCCGGAAAGAGCAACACTAACAACTCTCTTTGCGAAATTACGGGCATCCACGCCCTTGACTCGCCTACACATTAGCTCGACCACGCTTATACCGAATCTCCAATTCAGGATCAAAAACTCCAAAACACCAACTACACAACTGACCCCGAACGAGGTCGTCAAGGCTTCGTACCCAATAACAATGTGTTTACGACACCGCACTGCGATTACCTCCGAACAAGCCGCATATCCAATGTCGATACATGACGCATGCGATCGTGTCCGTGACCATGAAGCGGCATTACGACCTTCGACACGCCAAGGCATCTCATCGTTCACCTCCACTTTCATCTTAGCTCTTACTCAAAAAGAGAGACCCAACAGTGCGTGTTCCATTGCGTGGACGACGACGACGACGATTGGGCAGCCTGGCGCCGCTCATAAGCGGCTTTCGATGTTACCGATTCGAAATAGGTTGCAGACATGATGGATCAATCAGGTCGGATGTTGGATTCGGGTTCGCGCGAAGGGCTGGCTGGATGGAGGTTGAGGTGGAGGGTTTTGGTGACTAAAAGCATCGATTACTACCGACAAGCCAGCCCGCGTGCCAGTATGTCCTGGTGCGTCCGCGTCCGCGCCGAGATCCTCCGTGCCATCGTGGCAAACCAATGCCTCCCGCCCCACGTTAGCCATACAAATTTCAAAGGGCTCTTTATACCTAACTTAAGTATTACTTGTAACATAGTACATGGCGACGACTTTGCTAGTGTTGTCAGACTGCAGTTTAATTGCCTAGTGATGCACTTTGCTAAACGCGAGGTCGTTATGAACGGCATCGTGCTCGAGGACAAGAGCGTTGCGGAAGGATTTCGGTTCAACCAGGAGCTGATTGAAAGATACTTCAACAATATCGGCCCCAATCTACACATCTCTCTCTCTTTCTCTCTCGGGGGGTACTGTTCGAGATGAAAGCTGAGGTGAGCATTGAGATGCCTCTTGGATAGATAATGGATAGTCCCGCGACACATTTCTTTGAGAACAAGCGCCATCGAGGAGTCATACGAGATTCTTTTCATACCTACATTCTAACAACCTACGTGTGTGGGTAATAAGCAGTTGTGAAGGATGCGATGCTGTGATCATTGCTCCCCACGTGAGGTCTCGAGGGCCTCGTGTTATCAAGAGAAATATCCGCATTGGCATTCTTTTGTGCAAATGCAATGTCTCCAAGAAAAGTATGGGGGTTCTGGTAAAGCGGACCCATATGGGATGTTTGGAAATAAGCCAATGAAGCACGGTCAGCCACAGAAAGGGGGGGCAGAAATAGATGGGCTACAGATCCATGTAATGAGTATCGGGCCCGTAAGCTAGATCCAGAGG
The DNA here is from genome assembly GCA_030867255.1 of Colletotrichum somersetense. Classification (NCBI taxonomy): domain Eukaryota; kingdom Fungi; phylum Ascomycota; class Sordariomycetes; order Glomerellales; family Glomerellaceae; genus Colletotrichum; species Colletotrichum somersetense. Next base: position 575,239 of record MU843431.1, on the reverse strand, counting down.
CTCCAAAATCTAAGTTTTAGGAAATACGCACTTTTAAGGCACGTTTTTTTGGAGGCAAGACGAACACCACTTAATCACGGTAGAAAGATTAGAAGATAAGTAACAAGCGGTGTTATTAATATGAATTAACATCCCAAGGAGTTGCTAGAAGACCAGCCGCAAAAGGAAAATGTTCCAAGTCGGGCACACACATAATGAGGCACTCTTCAATGCCCAAAGCAAACAAATATTTGACTCAAAAGATTCATTTGTCGGATAAGTTCGTAGTCCTCGGTCAAAAGTTCAATAATCTTCAGGTCAACACGATGATGCTTCGCATAGACGCTGCCAGGACTACCGCCGGTGGTGAGGGAAGAGGTCTTAAGAAGAGTCCGAATCTTATCGATGACCTCCACACGGTCTTTAGAACCAACGCCAGTGGTGAGGCAGAGGCACTATAGAAGCATCCGAATCTTATCAATTATCTCCTCACGACGTTGAATGAGCGACTTATCAGCGCCGTCAGTGTTTGGGCCAAAGAGGGTGGTCTCGATAGAAGAGCGTCAGGGGGAAGACGCCTCCCAAGAAGAACGGCTGTCACTGTAATACTTGTCCTTGGAAAGCTTCTCGTCGACTTAGGAGCTGGGGAAAAGATTGAAGTCATCGTTGTATGGCATAGAACCTCTGGAATGATGTCGAGCAAGGGTTAAGCATCCCTGGGTGCCATATTGACGATCAGCGACGGCTAGGTGTTCCCGGTCCTTGTCCTGTAGATCAGCAGCGGGAGAGTGATTCTGGGAGTCCAATAGACTCTGGAAAAAGACGTTTGGGCTTCTCTGGACGTTCCTTTGCGGAATAACTCTGGAAACATGTTCCTGGGTGCTACTGTGCTGAGCAGTACCGAAAGAGACAGCTTGGATATCCATCGAACGCTGGGAACACTCAATCTCAAGCAAGACGTTAGTGGCGGAGTTGGCTGAGGCTTCTTTGTAGACGGGCTTCTTGTTTCTAGCCCGTAGGTTCCTCCTCTGGGAATGCGGGGGCGGGTGGCGCGGACTTGGAGCAACCGGTGTGGTTGAGGCCAATGGCTCTTCGTTATTTGAAGAGGATTCGGTCACTTCGAGATCGTCGGGGATGTCAGGCATTCGTGGAAACGTGCTTTCCCAAAAGGCCTTTGCCATCTTGCGCTTTCGGTACCTCCATGCCTGTCTAGCCTAAATAATTATCAGTACGAGGCTCAATGTCGCTTCGGCAAGCCGAATGATACAATGTAATTACCTTAGTATTGTTCACCCATTCAGTGACTTCGGCTTCCATCTCGGCCACCTCGAGCCGAACCTGTCTGTCAATTGACATCGGAGAGAAAATTCCGATGCCCTTCGAGATTGCCGACTAGAAGCCAGTTGGTTGATCTGGAGTAGATGCCCGGGGATCGGTTGAGTAGAGAATGGCCTCGAGAAAGACGAGGGAGATGTGCGAGACAAGAATAGACATTTAAGTGATACAAAGGCAGGTGATAGCTGGAATGCGCCTTCCAATCTTTCTTCTGCTCCTTCTTCATACCAGATGGGCTAAAAGGCCACCAGACACGCTCCCCGGAAACAAGCAAGAATCTTCTCCCCATAAAAGATGATTTTTTTCGCCTCCTTTTCAGGGTCACGGCTTTAACTAAACAACGAGCACCCGACATCATGGGTGCCAGCCTTGCTTGTGATTAGAAACTCCAAAAGCTCCTCCGCCAACCTGAATTATTTCACAACTAGGTACTTTCAAAACCGCCTACTCACCTCCCAAAAACTGCAAGTCACCTAGATCGGCTTCTCCTGCCTCGCCTCAGCGCTAACGGATTATTCGGCAGCACTGTCTGAAAACCTCGAAATGCTTTCGGGTCTCGGAAAGAAGGGGACCCTGAACAAGGGTATACCGCAGGGCCTCTCAGCCTCAAGACAAAGGAAGACACCTATCGCGGCAATACCACCAAAGGCGCGATCACGGTCGGATTTCAGCCTGAGGTGGAAGATGACTTCGAACTCGGTGTCAAGTCGTCTCCGTCTATCCGCAAGAAAGGATCCATAGACAATACCTCTTTTCGTGAGTTTTGCCGCTTCTTACCACTCTACTCGTACTGATGTTGATCCTTTTCAGTGATGCATCCTCGTGGTCTCGGACGCCTCGCTAACCCAGACGGAGGTCAAGATGACAAAGAGTCCTCAGCCGACGCCTGGTTGAAAGTGGTAGCGGTTAAGGCCTTCTGAAGTGAGTTCTGCTTTTCTTACTACTTTCCTCGCACTGATATCAATTTTTCAGTAACCTCTGCCCATGTTGATGAAGCCCCCGCCGACTCTCATAGTCATCCCCTTTATGCCAGAAAGAAATCGATATCTGGCAACCCCAGAAGCGACATGAGTCACCTCAAACAGAATGATAGCAGAAACATGTCGTCTGAGGGCACCTACCGAATTAATATTCATACGCCAGCTTGATCACTCCAGCCGCACCCATTGGGAATGCACTCCAGAAGCGTAAGCGAGGCAACTCGATTGTCGCTGACCCTTGAGATCAAAAGAAGACCGGTATGTGTATATTACATTATATATATACCCTATATCATTACTGATCTACTGGTCTCAGTTGTGGTTTCCAACGCCCCCTCTAGTCCATCTATCGAGAATTTGGCGGCGGCCATGAACACCATGCTTGAGATCGAGTCCAAGTCAAGTGATGATATGTCAGACGATGGTAGCCGAGGCGATGATATATCTTCGAATCCGCAGACGTTCACTAGAGATTCTACAGAAGACCTAGGCGGCGACGATGGCTACAATTCAAGAAGCGAAGGGGACAATGAGATAGTTGACGATGTAATGTCCCTCACGAGCCTTGAATCTGGTTAGGAGGAGCCCGATCAGGAGACTCCTAGATTATAGTAATGTTCTTCACAGACAGGAGAACTATCGTGATATTTACAATAAATATCAAGACGAAGAGGATGAACAGATCGAAGTGATTGAGATTTGTGAGGACTCGGAACCTGAACCAAATCCCGAAGAGGATTGATGCATCTCAATTAAATCCTCATGTTAGATATAGTACCGATTGGACACCTAGAAATGGGCTTATTTCTACGGCATTCTATCTTTTCAGACTGTTTCAATTCGATCAAAGCACACCCGATGGCGATCGACCGATTTTGCTGATTGGGACGTTTCCAACATCTTGGATTTACCTCAAGCGGTCAGTAAGCTGGGGATCGTTCAGGCGACCAAACACCTTCCGTAAATTTTGACCGTAATATGCTGCAGATGGTCACATCGTCTCGGTAGTCTGTTCGTCGGTTGTTTAGACGAAACCTGGGGAATCGCAACTTTTCTGCCTTTGAGCAACGGGGTCTAGGGATTCGCGGCCCAGCGTCTCTGTCCGGCAATCTCCTGGAGGCCTGTCGCATCATCCAGCTGCCCTGAATGGAGTGTCGACACGCGCCGTAGGCCTTTTCGCGATATTAGGTTCGGAAGCTTATCGTTCCACAGTGGAGCACGCCACCTGCCGGGAGCCGGATTTGGGTCAAATCAAAGGCAAACATTCGGTTGGAGCCGGCGATGCGAAAGTAATTACGGCGGCAGACTTGTCCAATTAGGAAAAGTCGCACGGAAAACTGACACGCGGCTGAGGAATAACCATTGACGGCGACACATGACAACACTGCTGCTGGCGTGGACCAGAGGGTTCAATCATGAAACAAGAACGCGGATGGTTTGGCCTGATATCGCATTGCTCCCATTCAATGAGTGCGGGGTGATCCGGTTGAGCTCGGCCGAGGGGCTATGCTGCTTGGGAATCTCCTGGCGATGGATTTTACATTGCTTTGTGCCTGAGCACACTGCGTAGAAGAACTGTCGTTGCATATGCTGCTCTTCATGATGGACAGCTGGGCCAAGGTCTATTTGTGGTGTCGAGAATGCCCAATCGGCCGTGCGCTGACTGACACAGCACCCGTTCCTTCACAAGATTGAATCATCTGCTTTGCCTGGCATGGTGAAGGATTACCACTGGACCGAGGAGGATAATCAGCTGGCTGCGGGAGTCCATTTGCCGGGTTTGATCTTGATCATAGTCTCGGTTTCACTTCAAGCGCCTCTATCATCCATTCCGCGCTGTCGGTGTTATTGGGGCATTCACTGTTTACGCAAGTTTTTGCTTATGTCCTGTTGGGAAGGCTTGCTATGCCGTGGTTTTTTCTGGTGACGTTTTTTTTTAACATGAGGATGTTAGTGGTGAGATTCGTCGGTCTGCAACATAAACTGGTAGCAAGAAAATATTCAAGCTTTGGCGGTTCGCTTGTCTGAATATCCTTTTTCGAATCTGTACGCGGCTGATAGTTTGGCGGACCCTGAGACAAGAATAGAGGAAACAAAAGTTAGAAAAAAAGGCCTGCCATTCCCCAAAGGTTGCTCGGATCTACCTCTTGTCGGCATACGTGATGGAATGGGAATTGAAGGCTTTTGTAATACCATGTTAAATGCTTCGAAAGGGTTCAAGCTAATGCGCCACGAGTTGGGATGGCACATCAGCAGTCCGGTGTGACTACCCCCCATTTGGGAAGTTCAACGGTCTTTTTAGGTTCGTGGCTGTTGTTTGGAGGAGATTGAATTCCCAATGGGGAGCTTTCCACTGCCATAAACCTACGCAGCGAAGATGGCCGTTCAATGAACTAATAAAAAAATCTAGAAAGCAAATTTGGAGCGAGTGTTATGTAGGGGGTTTATGATGAAGAACTATGTTTTATGTGACTAGGCTTGACATATCGCCAAGTTGAAGCGAATGCAAGCCACAATCTCGGAGTGAGAAATCTACGTTTGCTTAAGACGACAGCATCGTAACAGGTTGTCAGGGTTTCTGATAGAGCACCCATGTTGCCTCCTGTATGGATCAGACTTTCTGCATTGATAGTACTGTGGAACCTGACTCAGGTGACATTGTGCCCAACAGACCTTTGATCTACATCCCGTTTACTGACATTAAGGTTGCCGATGATCGATCCGGGTTGATCTTTCTTGCCTGGTGGGAACAGTTCCGGGGTTTTGGGGAAATCAGCCCTCAGGATTAGCAATAAGAAACCGCCGAATTGATAGTAATATGTTATCATATCTAATAGAGGGCGTAGTAGTGTCCAAGCATGCGGCATGTTCAGACATATGTTAGGCGAGCACAGCCATCTTGACTTATGGACACCAGTAGGGGGCCTGGCTGCCAACTTGTTCAGAGATTAAGAGATTGTGGTTGGCCAGCTTTAGCGTTCCAGACTTTTCCTCTCCAGCTTGGTGATCAGGCAGCCATCTGAGAACAAAGCAACTATCACGAATGTCGTGACTGAGTGAGCCAGCCATGACCCAGGGCCATTCGGTTCAGAATGCCATTTTTGTAATTTCCTACAATTCCCTTGACACACTATTCTGCATACCAAGCGATGAGTGACACTTTAGGCATTGCGATTGGTCCCTTCGTGACTTCACCTCGTTAGGATGTTTCGTCGAATGACGGCCTGTCCTGGCATTCAAGCGTTTCAGCTTTGATACTCAAACTATACAAAATCAATACCCAGACCGCCGGGTAGTTAAGACCTGTCCCATTGTAGGTCCCATAAGAGAAATAAAGTTCCAGCTGCGCCAACGTGATTGGTCCTCCCCACGTCTCGACTGAGTCCCCGTTCATGAGCTGGTTCCGAACGTCCTGTTCATGGGTACTGCAGGGAAAACGGCCACCGCACGGAAGTATCTTCAGTCTTCCCCTGCAGACGACAAAGGATCAAATCCCCAAGGTATACACGCCATCCCACGCCTCTGCACGCAAGCACAAATCGGATGAGTTTTCACCGCACCCTTATCAAACAACGGCTGACCCCCTGAGCCGGCATCATGGGCCAAGCCAAGGGCGCGGGCGTGTCAAGTCGTGCCAGCGGGGCCCTATTTCGAGGCCTTCATGCGGTCATGGTGAACAACAACATGATGTTTTGTATCACATCGCCAAAAGGGGTAACGTGAGGGAGAAAGGCAGTTGTTGACCACATACTCTCTACGCAGAAGCTTTGCCGCCACACTACGCCCCGAACAGGAAGGTCTGGGGAGAACATGAGTACTAAATAGGACTGACCGGTTAACTCGAGATATTGATAAAATCGAGCTGAAAAGCCACACCACTTCCGATCGGGGCTCTTGTTCGACATCGTTCTCCCTACTATTCACGCCAGTCTCCTTCGCGCCCACAATATAATCTGATCCAACGACTTGCCTCCGTCTACTGTATTCGTAATAACCACCACCGAAAATGCTCGGATCCAAGGTTCTTAGCGCGACCCTGTACGCCTTGGCGATCACGGCTGGTCCGGTCCTCGTAGCACGTCAGAAGGATGTCATCACCGGGGCCATCGGCATGGTCCAGAGCTCGCTCGCGAAGCTCGACACGGCCGTCAAGGGGCTGACGGCCACCGACCCGAACAGCGCCGTCGGCGTGCTCAACGCGGCACAGGGCGCGCAGTCGACTCTCGAGAAAGCGGCCTCCCAGATCTCGGGAGCTGACAACCTGGGACTGTTCGGGGCCCTCGGCCTCCAGCAAACGGCTACGGACCTCGTGACGCAGGTCACGACCACCCTCGGCGACCTCGAGAAGAAGAAGCCCGTGTTCGACCAGCTCGGCGTCAGCTCCGTCGTCGCCGACGCCCTCCAGCAGCAGAAGTCGGGCAGCGGCCAGCTCCAGGAGATGCTCTTGAGCAAGATTCCGGCGATTGCACGCCCCATAGCGCAGAAGAGCACCGGCCAGCTCAGCACTGCCATCGATAGTGCCATCGCGACGTTCCAGAAGCCCGCAGCCGCTAAGCCCGCCGCTCCAGCAGTTCCCGTTGTTCCCGCCCCGGCAGTCCCGGCAGTACCCGCTGTTCCTGCAGCTCCCGCAGCTTCTAAGCCGGCGGCAGCCCCCGCGGCCCCCGCGGCTCCGGCTCCAGCCCCCGTTATTTCTAAGGCTGCGGGGCCCGCGGCCCCGGCAGCGCCAGCTGGCGGCGCTGCTGCAGTCGCAGCAGCAGCAGCATGATTGGGGTAAAGAAGTACAACAATGGGGGACGGAATAGGGGGAAATGAAATTGTCAACGGGGCTGGGATGGCGGCGAAGTCGAGAATGGAAAGCTATGCTTGTCAGAGGCGCGGCTGGGGAAGTGAACCGTGTAATCGAATCGAAATGTTTTGGGTGCAATCGAGTTTATTGCAAGAACGATGACCTCAAACATGTATTGTATGATGACATGAAATTTATTCATCTACGGAAACTGTTCCTCTGCAGTTAAAGCGAAATCATTTACAAATTATGAGCATCCCGTAAGAATAGGCTAGAAGTGATAGGGAGGGCTTTATCTGGTGTGCGGGCTCAAGATCACGTTGACCATGACAACGAGATATCTAGTTCCGCTTTGAACATTACTTCTTACGGCCAGACGTATGGGCATAAACACGAAAAAATATACAGGGTTCAGTTCTTTAGAGACTGATGGTGAAGCCAAGGAGTGAAGCGGTTTTGCTAGATTGACCATTGTGAGGCTCTTGCCATGATGTCACGGATATGCCACACTTTGCCTAGTTCAACGTTTGTCAACTAGCAGATCTCTGCTACCCCTCCGCCAGGGATGAATATAACCGTCGAGCCTAGCGCAGAGTCTAAGGCAAGTTGCCCAGGGGTAGAAAGTTTAACTCAGCTAAAAGCCTAAATCATGGATGCAACGCAGCTGAGACTAAGTTAAAGCATTACGATAAGCTTAAGCACGGGCCAAGACGATGCAACATTGTCATTCGGAGCCAATCGCAGCTCTGCCGTCGATCCGGAGAAGATGCAGCATCATTACCGCCATCGAGACAGCGCACAGGGTGATATTTGCTTCAGTCGAAGCTCCAGGGCTCGTATGGCCGCCGCTGGATTCGGCATACTACTATCATGCTTTGGACATTCCCGACTATGCCTATCGGAGCAATTTTACAGTTGGATCTCAACGCTTGCACAAGTGACCCCTTTATTTCCACCTTAGTCCCCTCGCATGAGTAGCTTCGTAGTGACATCTGACTGACGGCTTGGCTCCCAGAGCTGGAAAACGTTAACAACAAGAGTTGGCTCTGGTTGTATCATATTGATTCAGGGGACCAGAAGTAGAACGGGCCGATAATGACACAGCCTTCCTCGACTCTGACGTGTCTCAGTATGAGCTTGTAAGCGTTTGATAAGTCTGTGAGAAACACGAAGTCATGCAGCCACCCACATATATCCGACATGAATTTTTCTCATATTGTGATTGTATCTGTTTATACAGGAGGGTGCTAAAGAACAAACGCATTCAAGACCGAACAATGGTCACAGAGCCGTCAAGCTCCCATTTTTCTCGCAGCACGATTCTACAGCCTTCAAAAACGCTGAAAATCCGTCACCAATCTTATTTCGTGGTCAGTATTCTAGACGTTTCGGCTTGCATCGGGCTTGCATCGAAATAAGACGTCTCTACATAGACTCACTTGCATCCCCTATCGTGGCCCAGAGGCAATACATGATCCTACCCAAACCTCACCTTGTTAAAAGAGATTGAAACAATGATTTAGGGCATGCGACTTCGAGCGCTATGTTTCGCCGAATGATACGGCCTGCTTCCGTGTCGCGCAAACATCTATTCAAATGCCTTGGCGCCTGGCGGCCTAGCGGAAATAGCGGTGCGTCGATCGGGATGTTAGGGTTTTTGTAAATTTATATACCCTGGTCTCAACATCTGCAAGTGTTTCTAGCCATCATCAACGATATCTTGACCGGAGCAACCTGAAAATTTGTAGAATAATGTTTGACGATCAGTTAAGCGCCGAACATCGCAGTGCTCAACAATCGGCGAGTCATGCCATAATAGCAGACTAAATATGGTACAGAGCTTCAACGCCCTGATTGGTCGTCTATTTACGACCCTGTTGGTTTAGAGGATAGCATGCTTTCTATTCTGACCAACAGGACTGAAATTATGTCATATGTCGTTGCTAGGGTCATGTTGCACTCGCGATCGCCGAGATTTCGTAAGTGGCATACTGTTATTCCGAACTCCGAAAGAACGGACGGAAGTACATACAACGCGGCTATTCATGTCGCACAGGTACACGATACTCCTAATACAGTAAGCAAACCACAGCACAAATATTATATCCGACAGCTGACACAATAAAAGGTTTCTAGAAGAAACATAGTATGATAGAGATATCTAGAGAGTCCACCACCCCAAATTTCATCTCAACTATAAAGGTCAGAAGAGCTTTTGAGACAGCAAGGTGCTATAAACCTGACGCTGACTGGTTTACCTGCAACTGTCTCATTTAATCATCTCACCATCTATCTATAATCTGTCTCGACAATACAGATGTTTTCATGGGATGGTCAGCACTGGCAGTCCGAACTTCAAAGGGTAAAAATACAAAGTGCCAGGAAGCGCCAAGGAATAACACACAGTTTCAACACTTGTTCCCTTCACAAAGGTATTAACTGCAAGGAGCATACCCCTGCGTATGCAGCCTTCTAATCTGTTCCGGTATGCTTCTTTCTGTTTCCATGTCTCATGATCGACAAGCTTGTTTTCCCCGGCATTCAAAAAGGGGCAGAATATCTCGGAACCAAAAAAACCACCTGCACCCCCTGATGTTTAACATCGCGATCCTGGCCACATCATGCCCATGTATCTCCACTTTTGCCAGATCATACCAATGGTGATTCCAGCGCCAAGCCACAGAATCAATCAGGTACTGGTGGACACGACTCTTGACTCAGTTATCATTCAAAATCCTGTTTATCCCTCGCCTACTTGGAATACCGGTACAATGATTATCCAACCGCAGGCATAGGTACTCGTCATCGAACGGGGCCCAAGCCGTAGGGCAGACAGTCAAGTAGGGACGATCGTGGTTCGTCTCGTCTTTCCTGGTGGGACTCCCGCTGCTATCGTAATCAAGCGCGCGGTACAGAACGGCTCCATGTCGACCTTTGTTAGGCGTGCATGTCAAAGATTATTGGAGGCCAAGGATGCGAGATTAAGGGATTATCCTGTATAGCTGTACCGTACCAACAAGCGACTTCAAGTGGATAGCATCCTGTTGCTTTGGGTTATATAAGAAGGGACCGAGGTTCCTTCAACCCGATTGCTTCGTCGGCAGCCTCATCACAATCGTTTTGGTCTGGTCAACTCACGTCTGTCACCATGGTTCGCTCTCTATTGGCTCTTGCCCTGCTCGGCACCCGAGCTTTGATCGGCGCTTCGGCCGAGGTCGAGACCCGTACAATCGACGAGATCTACCAGGCTGCTCTTGCTGAGGGCGGCGTCGTCACTCTGTTCCAGGGCGGCGACGAGACCACCCAAGCCAACGGCCTGAAGACCAACTTCGAGAAGAGGTTTCCTGGCATGACCCTGAACGTCACTGTCGATGTCTCCAAGTACCACGACGGCAAAATCGACGATCAGATCGCGGCCAACAACGTCTACGTCGATAGCGCCATCCTCCAAACGCTCCACGACTTCCCTCGTTGGGCTTCTGAGGGTGCTCTGTTGGACTACGAACCTCTTGGCTACGACCAAATCCTCCCCGAGTTCAAGAACAACGAGACCGCTGCGTACTACGGCCTCTTCATCATCTCATGGGGTGGCCAGTGGCACTCTGGCAAGCTCCCCAACATCACGGCCCCAGTGGAGTGGGAAGACTGGGTCAACCCTGATCTCAAAGACAAGCTCGTCCTCACCTACCCCAACGACGACGATGCGGTCCTCTTTGCGTTTGATCAAATGTAAGCTGCACAACTTGTTTCAACCATAGTCGACCATAACTAATCGTACAAAACAGTCTGAAGCAATATGGCCCCGCCTGGTTCGACAAGCTCCTCGCCCTGAACCCCCGCTGGGTCCGTGGCACCCAGACCCCGAGCACCATCTACAAGAAGAACGATACCCAATGGGCAGCCACCTTCACCGCTTCCGGCAATCTGAACCCGGTTTCCCCAATCAAGTCATCCTTCCCCGTCAAGGGCCAGTTCGTGTCGTGGCCCCAACGTGGCGGCATCCTCAAGAACGCACCCCACCCCGAGGGCGCCAAGCTTCTGCACTCCTACATTCTCAGCACTGAGTTCCAGGCCATCCGCGGCGGATGGAGTGTCCGCGGCGACGTCCCTCCCCCGGCCAACTATCCTCCCATCTTGGAGATGCCCGGCACTGACCCTACCGCCTTCGAGAAGTTCATGTCTGACCGCGCGGCTGTTGAGAGACTTCGCTTCTGGTTTGAGGACCGTATTGGAACTGCCCAGGGTCTCAGCCCCCTCATTGATGACCTCTGAACATCAGGTTACGAAGATGAGCCGGGGAGATATATTCTATTCACGGTACATACAGCCTTGAGAGGAAATCTCCTGTTGGCCTCTACTAAATAAAACATTTTGAACATTTAAATTAGGTTTTGTGAAAGTTATCAGATGATCGCATAAATAAGTGGACATTAACAGGCCTCACTCGACATATGCAGCTACATCTCGATTTGACTACTTCGTTTTGGGCTGAATGCGTGGATATTCTTCACAATACAGGCAACCCATACTAAATCTGAAACCAACGACTATCAAACAAACGCCCTGCTACCTCTGTTTACTACATTGTTGTTGACTGCCTCTCTAAGTACCTTTTTATATTGTCTTTCTTACCAGTAAAGACTTCTATCATTATCTTCAACACATTACCTCTAATTGCTTTACTAATTGCACTTCACAACACTATCGGGGGTATACTCTAATATTTCAAAGGATTTATTACTTCTAAAGAACTACCTAGAGACTTTCTGCTAGGGCAGCCTAAGTCAAAAAAGTTGTCTATTTCTTGGTATTATGAGTTTCATGAAATCAGGGAGTCGTGGCCTGTTGTTCGGGTGGTCTTTTATGTCGGGTGGCTTATCGCGCTCAGAGGTTGATTTAAATAGCCGGCCAAGATCATTTCAAGAAGAACTCAACATACTCCGGCATCATTCGGACCGCAGTCGCGAAATGTTGACCAGTTTATTGACTTCATTTCCTGTCAGTAACCCTCTGGCGCCCAGGGTAGATGGCTTTGAAAGCAGTGTCGCCATTAATAAGTCGTTCATTATGGCAGAGGCAACCCTGCTTCGCGAACAGAGAGATGTACGGATAAGTGCTGCTCGCGAGGCTGGCATCACACGCACGTTCAATCTGCCCCTTGCTATTGTATAGTAAATAACGGGCGTTCCCAAGAGCTCTTGTAAGTGGTAAGTGGCAGCTCACGTACATACTTCTCATACCTGTTATAGGCATTGATATTCACATCTAAGTGTACGTCTTGACAAGTTTACATACTAGTCGATATGGACCTGATACCTATGTGTAAGTAATGCGCCATTTCACCCATCTTGTTCTTGCAAAGGGCCACTGTTCTGACTACTGACCATTGCCACGACAACTTCTTGAACAGCAGTCAGTAAATGACGCAATGACAAGTTCCACACTCGTACTCTAACTCATTCACTTTCCCTCTTGAGCTACTACAGGTCAGATTGGTTGAAGTCGCACCGTGATTCCCCCGGCCGGCTTGACCTGCACCATTCTTTACATCAACAACAGGACGACATAATATGATATAGGAAAGAAGAGCAGCAACGGCGACTCACCACTACGATTCCAGCCTGCTCTGGCTCGTGGGTCTGCGCGGGCGTCCACTGGAACCAGGCCACCAGCGCGGCAACGACGCGACGCATCTCAGCCTTGGCTAAGAGCTCGCCTGTGCACCCCTTGGGGCCCTTTAGGAATGCCAGCATGCCGTACCGGTGGCCCCCTGCGGTCCCTCCGTGCTCGTTGAGCGTACCGTGGAGCGAGCAGACGTGCTCCTCGGTGGGCAAGTAAGATGCCGAAGCGTCTCCGTCGCGATCTTTATGGGGCATGATCCACCGCCGAGGGCCAAATGTGGATGCCGCAGGGGCCCAGATGGCCTGGGACCGCCCCATGGCGTAGGGAGAGAGCACAATGTAGGTGCCAGCACGTACGGCGTGACCCCCTACTGATTTGTCGCGGACCGCCTTGCGCAGCGTCATGGGCAGCGGCGGCTCGAGGCGCATCATCTCGTTCAACACGGCGTTCAGAAGCGTCATCTTTTCGTACTGGCTCTCGGGAAATGAGGCTTCGTGATCAGGACTGAGGCCAAAAACGCTCAGCTCGCTCCGTAGCGCCGACTGCAGTTCGGGACGCCGGCAGAGACAGTGTATGACCATCGAGATTAGCGCCGCCGTGCTCTCGTGACTGCCGCGATACGTGATTGACGGTCAGAGCTGTTCCGAGAAGACTGGTTTCTGGGGTCTAGGAACACTCACGCTGCGGCCATGAGTACGACCAGTTCATCCGCACATTCCCGGGCGTTGAACTTTTCTGAGAAAATGAACTCGGTTAGGAAATCCTGGGGCGCCTTCTCACCGCTTCGTATCAGGTCCATGCGCTTCCTAACTGCGTTGAGGGTAAACTCGCGGACGACACGGCTCGCCTCGTCCATCTCCTTGTCGAGCTTATGCGGAAACATTTTGCTCATCCAGATGGGAGCTGTATTGTGCCAGGCCTATTGACTCATCTTTTCCTTCGAGCCGGTGAAGATAGTCGTGTACGCTTGGAGGATGGGGTGCACCTCGCGGCTCTCGACGAGGCCAAAGTCCTCGCCGAACCCGACGGCGCGGGCGACGTCGAGCGCGAACCGCGTCGCCCAGCCGCAGATGTCCACCGTGGCTCAGCCGACTTTCCCGTCGTACCTCGCGGTCCCCTGGCCGTTTCCCCCGGTGCTGGATTCCTCACACGCCGTCCGCAACGCTTGCACCAGACGCTGCGATTTGGCGCACAGCAGCGGCTTCAGCGCGTCCACGTTCCACGGCTGGAACACAGGCCCTACCGCTCTTCTCCTCATCTTGTGGGCTTCACATTCCTGGACCACGAGGCCACCAGCAAGAAAACGCTGCGTGTAGCGCCGGAAGGCGCTGGTCTTCTCGAAGTCGTAGGCGCGGCCGAACAGGACGTCCCGCAGGCCCCCGACGCCTGCCAACATTAGGTATTCTGCCCCTAACACGCCGCGTAAAAACAGGAGACCGTCGTTGGGTATGTGGTTTGCCCACTCGGTGATTTGGCGGCCGAGTGGTGTACTAAAGACGGCGCCGGCATGGCCAGTTAGTAGGTTTCCTGCTGACTGTGGCTCATTGTTAGCATGAGATCCTTTGAATGTATATGTTTTAATATCTTAGTGCTTCCAGAGGCTCTAAACGTACTGGCGGTTGCGGCAGATCACACAGGATACTCCATCCTGGTCTGACCAGACATCTCCAAAGTATGTACGCTGCAATATCTGCTAGGAGCATGATAGGAACGATGAAGACTGCCCCGCCATGATTTTGAAGACATTGATTATAAAGATTGACGGCCTTGATGGCAGATATTGCATGATTTCTAGTACACCTATAAGGACAGCCGTATTTAAGAGCATCATGATGCCGGAGGCTGGGTGGTTCAGACCAGTAAACCCCTTCACGATACTCAGCAGTTCCGCACCCAACCTAATGCTTCTTATAGTTCAGCTTAGGAATCCGTAAGCTCTTGGCACGATACGTCTCTTCGTCTTAACGGCTTTTGATACGTCGTCGGATCAAATGTTAGATACAGTTCCGTCGCCGATCGACCTCTCCGTCGTGTCCAGCAGCAAATCAATGACGCCATCTGCCGCATGCTAACGATATACCAAGTGCCAGGTATTGGAAATGCTGCTTTCACCAGTCAACTTTCCTTCGAGGGTCAGCAAACGAGATATCGGACATTACTTTGCACCAACGCGGAGACGTGGAGGCCTGGTGGCCTGCCCTCAATGCCCCGATCCAAGATAGCATGAAGTGTAAACTGACATCACCCCATTTGCTTTATTTTCCAGGATCACATCTCCCAGCGAAGGATAAGAAGTTGCTACGCGCTCTAATCGTACCTTGTCGACATCTGTCACCCGCGGCGAGCTACTGGCAACATGGCGAACAACATCCTGGTAACCTGTGCGCAAGTCTTGTCAGCCCCGGCACTCCTGCTGTCTGCGCTGAACGTGCCCTCGGTCTGCTATCGAAACGATGCCGCGAGGGCGCTGGCGACCCTCCTGACGGCCGGCGCCGCGGGAAACGTCGTCGCGACGGTGAAGACCGCCCACCCGTCGTTGGCGTTCATGACCGGCCTGCTCGAGAGTTGGACGGTCGTCCGGGCGGCCGTCTTCTTGCTGCTGCGTCGCAACCCCGTCGGGGACGCCAGCCGGCGGCGTTGGCATGAGGAGCCACGGCACGACGGGGATTACGAAGACGGAGGGGTGGTGTGGCAGCGGTATCCGCGGCGCAGCTGGATGGCCCGACTTGCGTGGACGTCGAGTCTGCTCATCAGCTTCCGTGGCGTTGGATGGCAGTTTGGGAATCCGGGTGCGCATGGTGTTTTGCACTTGTCCCTACTACCGGTGTGTCCGGTTTACTGACGCGGGATGATACAGAGAATGAGAAGGCTCAGGGTGCGGAAAACCGAACTCGACCGAAAATAGTCAACGAGAAAGTCGGCATTGCATTGAGCAGTGGGAGAATGTGAACCATTTCCTGATGTTATGACACGGACTGCACTTCGTACCTCATTCTTGATTACATAATGTTAGAGTCCTGTGAATGCGTAGCGGAAGTGTAAGAGGCGAATCTCGTTGATAATTTGGATGCCTCGGTCGCACTATAGACTCTAGGCGCAGTCGTCAATGTGTATAGCCTTATGCTCGTTGAAATCTTGATAAGAGACACAGACTCCCTATGGTTTAGGGAATGCAAGTAGATTTTCTCACTAATCCGGGCAATTATAAGACTGCAGAGTATAAACACAGCAAGTGACCTGAAACGGCAGAGGTTCTCTCGAGATCGCCCTCAGGGATTTTCCAGGGGGTTCTGCGACTACTTCAACCCGTCTTGTCGTTGTAGAACTTGTTCAGCAGGGATATGACAACGGCGACCCCAAAGGAAGATACTCTCATTTCAAAGGGCATCAAAGCTTAACGATTCAACTAATTCGACCACGTTGCGTACCTCGGCCTCATCGCATTCTTCCAGCGCGGTCAAATCGGAGAAGCAAGGGGTTGCGATGACTATGGGCTGGCGACACATACTATAATCTCAGGTTCCAACCGGCGCCGATAGTAAATGCCTCGGCCTGCGGCCATGAACGCCTATCCCAGTACCGAGGTACTCTCTCGTATGTAGTGGAGCTCAAAGTACGGCGAATTCTTACCCAATTCCAGCTGGAAGCTATGCTGCACAGATGCAGACGTCAGGGGGGCCAAGAGGCGCGTCATTCATCTTGTTGGAACACACATCCACCTAGAGAGGCCAAACAGTCATGCCTGCCGACGCAAATGGACACTATTGTTCCCTGACATGGACAAAGAAAAAAGGAGACACCGCGAGGGATTGCGGTTACGGTCAGGGGCACGCCTCCAAACGATGTCACCTATCCCTTGCGTCAAGTGTTTGCTATCAACGCACGTCTCCAGTCGACTGTGGTCATATATGCACCTCCGCGTCGTCGACCGCCCTCGAGGCGCACGCAGCTGTGGTTTCAACAAATTCCACATCGAAAACACAGGAACCACAATAAATACCAAGTGCTGCGAATATTCACGCCCAAAGCCTAACAGAAAAGACGCCAAGTCACGAAATCAACCCAATCAACTCAACGCATGCCACTTACATCACAAGGCGGCTCAGGCCACAAGGGTCGACGGTCATGACGAACACCAACGTCATGAGGAGACAGAAGCTTGTCGACTACTCCGACAGCGAAGGCGATTTTGCGGACCCCGTTGGGTCCATTGTATCGCCTGGCGAGCAGCTGAGCCCTCCCGAGCCGCAGGACGAGAACGAACTCGCCCAGATCGTGATCCGGCTACAGCAACAGTACACCAAAGAAGTTGGCGATCTTGAGCGACGGCAGGAAGAGGCCGAACGGCTGTTGGGAGTGTGGAAGGCGCAGATTGAAGAACGGCTGCAGCTGCAGGTCAATGTCATGGCCTCGATCATCAAGGCGAGTAGTCTCATGGCCAGGAAGCTCCCCTGGCTAATCGGTCATCGGACGATGCTGACCGGTGACAGGAAGTCTTTGGCGTAGATGCAACTAACCCGACCTTGCGAGAGGACAGGCGGCAGTCTGATAAGGGTAATGACCATGCAGTCACGCCGATCTCGTCGTCGCCAACTTCACCTGCGCTCGTCGAGCCAAGTACCCAGCCAAGTGTCCCCCTTGCACGATGCAGGAATACGTCGAGAGTGACTTCGCCTGTCCATGTACAAGAGGTAAGACCAGAGCCTCCAGCGCGGAATGAGGATGGTCGAGGTCAGCTGCCAACTACCCACCCGTCGCCGCCGTTGGTAAGACGCAGCACCGGTAAGAAGGCTCCTCGCCCACGGCCTATTGGAACCAGTCGCCGGCCATACGAAGCCGTGAGGAAGCCAAGGAATAGAGCTAGTGGGGCCAGCCGCGCGAGAGCAATCAAGATCGGGCAGGTCATGAACATGAGCGACATCGATGAACCCCACGAGACGGCCAAGCCCACCGTCGACGGCGGCGCCAGAGACAGCCCGCAGCCGCCGACGCATGCTCAGACGGCGCCATTGAACCCCTACGACGACCCCAAATACTTCAGTACGCTCATGGTCGTCGACGAGGACGGCACGCGACGGCCCATCTTCCGGTTCCACCCGCACCCGGAGACGGTCGAGGAGCAATGGGCCGAGTTCCGGCACGGCCTCCACGGTCAGCCGCCAGTGGAGCGGCTTGAGGCGCTGTACAGGGCCAAGTGGCGCAACAGCACGTACGGGCGGTCCTGGTTCACGCGACGCAAGTCGTTCTGGGATAGGATGAAGGAGATGCTGGCCGAGGGCAGGACGGAGGGGCAGGCGCTGGAGGCGATGAGGCGGCGGGCGGAGGGGGGCGGCGTGCCGAGCCTGATTGCGCAGCTCTGCAGGGAGCGGGGACACGGATCACGACCGGATAGGCGGAGGGACCGGCCCCGTTTGCGGGGCCGCAAGAGGGGGCTGGGGGATGGCTGCGGCGAGGAGGAGGATATCGACAGCGGATGGAAGAGTGATGAGTGCCTTGAGACAGGCCGGTCTAGTCACTTGAGGCTGCGGAAGAGGATCAGAGTGCCGGCAGCGGGAAAGGAACAGGACGACGTCGAAGGGTCAGCAGATGGCATGGACGAGGCGGCTGATGGACTATGGGTTGGTTGAGCGTCTTGCAAGTCGGATCCCGAAGAGAAGCTGTAAGTCATTGACAAGCGGTTATTCCCTACGTTGTCCGGCTGAACTTTCAATCACTCTAAAGGGGCGCTCACAAACGGACGAATTGGGGGAAATAGCCTGCGCTGGAAAGGCGGAGGGACATGCAACCGACCTGGACAAAAGACGGCTGGGGCGGCATTCGTGAGCGACGAGATGTGGTAGTGCTGACACGATGCTGCCAAATCGAAACCGCCCCAAATTGTGAGGGAAGGCAAAATCGTGTCGAGGAATCAGGTGTTTTAAAGTTTCAGAACAACGACGCGTGGGCTGAGAGGAAGCATGCGACGCAGCGACGGGGAGAAGGTGCGCGGTTGGAGTTAATTGAAAACAACTTAGAACGGCGGGTGCAGTGCGGTGCGGTGCGGTGCGGTGCGGTGCGGTGCTGGGTCATGACGAGCCACAGGGGGTTTCGTGTGTGGATGAGGTGTTATCCGAGGGCTACCCTGTCGACGAGAATCCGAAAGAGCCCGTGAAAGTGGTGTGATCTCTCGGGCTGAGGGCATCAAGTTGGCGAGGGCGTCGTCCCCGGTTGGTCAGTTGATTAACCAGGAGTCTGCGGGGGAGGTAAGCGTATGTATCAGCGTGTGGGAGACATAGGAAATGGTATGATGTCGGCTCCGCATTTGCAAGGGCAACTGGATGGATGGATGGATGGATGGATGGATGGTCTTGGTGAAGGTTGAAGTTATTCTCGGCAACGGGAATCCGGGATGCAGTTCTGGTCGGGCGGGTTTTGGGTTAGCAACGTGGTCAGCCAACAAAGGATTGAAAAGGGACGAACATGGTTATTGTGTTATTTGTTGCGGGTGCAGCATTGTAGACGCTGATCAACGATCGACGCCGACGACAACAAGGATTCGTGGAGACGGACCCAGGGGGGGGGGATACCTAGAGAGGAAGAAGCAAGCAAGCAAGCAAGCAAAAACGCGGCAAAGGAAGACGAAGAAGAAAAATGCGCCAAGACATGCATGACGAAGGCAAATTGCAAAGGAAGACCGGGCGAGATATCTGATCTAGGCCAGCCATAGCTAACGTGATTGATTAATTGGCCCGTCTTCCAAGAATAAAAAGCATCCATCCACACGATGCCAAGGATGCCAGCCAGTGCTGTCTGGGCTGCGGTCCTCTGTTGTTTGTTGCAAGCTCATGCCGCCCATTTGTCCACGTGAGAAACAGTGAATGTCGTGGAAGAGAGAGAGAGAGAGAGAGAGAGTACACTCCTGCCACTTGCGTCTCGATACTGGTGGAAGGAAGGATGAGGTTTGCGGCTACCGTACCTACCTAGGTAGTCACGATGTCGATTTTGTACATTCGAGGCAGGTAGGCACCGACAGTCAGGTCTTCCTCGCACCTGCTTGCCCGAGTCTGTACTGGTGGGTGGTGGTACGGACATCGTACTGTTAGGTACATGAAGATTGTGTGGGCAGGTACCTACCTACCTGCCTGTACGTGCTCCGTACTTGGCGTACCTATGCAGTTCCTGGGTACCTAGGTAGGTAGACAGGAAGGAGGGGGAGAACCTGCCAATTTTGGAGGGCGAGCGAATCCGCAACGAACCGAATGAATCGGCCCACTTCTTCAGTTCTCTCTCTTTCCTGTCCCTCGTGAATCGTGAATTGTTGCTCTCGCTGCTCTTCTGCTCATCTTCGTCATCGTCCTTCTTCTCGCCGTCATTCGTCAATGCCTGTATCGATTGACCAGTTGAGTTCACAGTCATTTAGATCCCCGCCACTGAAATCCGACATACGACGACCTCTCTTCTTCCCATAAGCTTCTCACCCGACCCTCGTCAGTAACCAACCCATTTCCGCTGGCTGCCCAACGAACAACCACAACAACCACCCACCCGGCTTCTTCCTTACCGATGTAACCTCGTTCGCAGACGTCCAGGGGGGTCCAAGGCCATGTGTTGTGACCCGACCCTCGGCGCGCAAATCCCAGGGGTGATCGAGGCTAAGAGATGTGATGGGTCGCCATCAAGGAGCGCTATGGCCAACGTCATGCTTCACTATCCACAGCCGGTCGACCAGCTTCACTTGAATTGCAACGGCTTGACTTCGATGGGGGAAGGGGCCTAATCTTCGTCTTCAACTATTCTCGACATTGCCTATGCAAGACAAGGACACATCGTGCAAGGTACCCGGCACCCTCATCAACAACCATTACAGCCTTCCATGGCCGCGACATGCGCATCTAATCATGCCGTGGCATGGCGCAAGGAAAAGACATGGGACCAACACATCAGACTGGGCCGGGCCTGAAAAGTCTGGACCGCGACATTGGTTACTTACCTGCCAAGCACGCACTACCTAATCGACATGGACGAGGCGCACCGCACCCACTCACAAACGATCCCCATTCGTCTCCAGATCCATCTTTTTCAACCCTCCTCTCTATTTTCACTTTTTCGTATCCCCATCTTGCAGCACCGACCCCCTTTCTCTGCATCCTGATCGCCAAAAAAGGGGGCCCTTGGTTGTCCAGCCCTCTTGAAGCATGGGGGAACCCTTGAGACGGCAGTCGACTCGGAGGGGCTGCATCGGGAACACAGAGAACAAAACCTGGGGCGAGGCGCACTTGCTGCCCGTTGCTGTCGCTTTCGCTTTTCACCCTCCCTCGTTGAACCCTGCATCGCGTCTCCCCCGTCGCCAGCTGGACCGTGTCGCCGTTGCTCTGTCAGCTTGAGCGTCTGTCTGCTTTACAAAAGAAAAGGAAAAAAATAACAATCCCCATCCTATCCCGCATCACGGACCTGCTGAGCCTCCTCTCCGGGACCGCTCGTTGCTGTGCTGCGTGGGAAAAAAAATGCCTGGGTATCCGTCCTTGATTCGTTCTTGGTCAGCCCTCGCGAGTTGCACACTCGTACGTTGTCTCATTCCCGCATATAACCCCGCCGCCTACTTAGGTAGTAAACATCTCACGGTATCCCTCCTTCGCCCGTCTTCCCCTTCGGCGCGGCATTCCCCAGTTCATCACATATCCGTCTTTTGATCATCATGGCTTCATCGTTACTGCTCTCTCTCCCTGACGAGATCCTGCTGCAAATCGTCGGCCATCTGACGCCGCCGCCCGATGGGCTCGATATCCCGTTCCAGGCTTACACCGACCCGGATGGCGTCGTCGTCACAAACCGCGTCGCCCTTTACCGCCTCGCCTTCGTGTGTCGCCGCTTATCGAATATGGCCATTCCCTACCTCTACCAGACCGTCTACCTCTGGGGCCAGACCCGGCTGCAGTCGTTGCTCCAGACTCTGCTTGAGCGTCCCGAACTGGGCGACAACATGCGCATTCTCTCCTACGTCTCCTGCCTAGGCGCAGATCACTATCCCACCGACGTCCTCTGCCCCTACAAGCGCACCGAATGGCGCCGCCTGGTGGACGCCTCGTCCCGCTTTCCCCACCGCATCAAGAACATCGTCCGGGAAGCCAACTCGGAGCTCGAATTCGCCCAGATCGTCTTCGCTCTCGTTCTTTACTCGTCGCCGAACCTGAGCACCCTCCACATGCGCATGCCCTTCGCCGCGGGCGAGTACCAGAAGCTCAAGGACATCATCACCCCAGACATCGAGACCGCTGAAGGCTGCCCCCGCGTCCTGAGCTCCCTCACCCGCGTCATGCTCGAGCCCATGCCCGACTTCCCCGGCGCGAGCTTCTGGCCCCGTCGCGAACTGCCCTGTCTTCTTCGCCTACCCAAACTGCGGTCTGTGGAGCTCGGCTCCGCTGTTTTCCGGCCCGCCGCCCTGGGTCCGGGTGACGGCTGGGGTGACGACGGCAGCTGGAAGAACGTCGAGGAGATCCGGCTTGTGCGGAGTAGCATGTGGGGTCAGGGCTGGCATGCCATTTGCGCCCTATGCCCGAACCTGAAGCTCCTCGAGATGGGCCCTTCCGGCGTCGCGGAGCAGCCCGCCGACGGTGAGCACAACCTCAACACCGCATTGTCCCTCGTTGCCGATACCCTCGAGACGTTCTCGTTCGAAGGCATCCTCGCCGGCAACTTCTCTCAGCATGTCGGCGGAGACGGCACTCTCACTTGCCTGCCCAAGATGAAGGCCCTGCGCAACGTCAAGCTTGACATTGGCATCCTGTATGGGAACCCGGAGCGGGTGCAAAGCATTGATATCCGTCACCGCTTGCCGCCATCAGTGGAGATACTCGACTTGGCAGAACTATGGCACGACGTCGAGGTCGACCAGCTTTCCACCAAGGAGCGTTGCATGTACGAAAAAGGTCTTCAGGATGCCCTGTACAAGCTCGTCTTCCAGAGCAGAGAAACCTTACCCCATCTCAAGGAGATCACCTTCCGCCCGAACCCCTTCTACGACCCCTTGCCGATACCGGATACTCTCAAGTACTACCCGTCCAATGTTGCCTTCAAGCTCGTCTACTAGGTGCCGTCACATGACGCGGGTATACCGCCAACAGCACGGTATTTTCTGATCAGCGTACTTGGAATTATGGGTGGGAAAAAGATGGGGACCTTGCCAAACGCAGGAACTATTCAAACATGTATTACAAAGATATGACCTAATAAGATCACAACCTAATTTAGACAGTACTTGCCCCCGCCGCCAGTGTGAACAATCACCTACCTCGGTTTTGAATGGACGGGGAACCCTTATGAGAACCCCCACCAGCGTCGGTGCCGCTTTCCGGTCGGTGAGCCATCCTTGCTTTTCCGCCGAGGTTCAACCTCGTCATCGAATCTGACCGAATGACGCCTCCGTCCTGGCTCTGGTTGACAACATCCCTCGCGAGCACACACCTCCTCCCGGCGCCCCTCGCCGTCACGTTCCTTCAGGTCCCAGCTCTCTCGACGAACGTATCTCCACGGCCTGGCTTCCTCGTCCAGACGAGCGTCTTCCCGCCCGCCGTCCTTGCCCCCACGCCTCGAACCCCGCCCGCCACCATCCTCGACGATCCCGCCGACCCTCCGCTGCCCGAGCTCTTCGTACCTCCGCAGTAGGCCGACATACCGGACCCAGCAGTCAGCCAGGACCTCGGCGCTGAGCGCGAGGTCGTCGGCGCCGACGACCATCTCAGCGATGCGCCGCGTCCAGCCGCATTCCCACTCGCGGAGCACGCGCTCGCACGCGGCACCATGAGCGGCGCGGTGCCGGACGCGTTCCCTCTCGGCCCGGAGGCGGGCCTTGTCGATCTCGGCCTCGGCGTGGAGGAGGACGCGACCGATTTCGAGGAGCTCGGCAAGGGCGAGGCGGAAGACGCAGGACTCGACGGCGCGGAAGTCCGGGTCCCGGTCGAAGGTGCGGAGGCGGCGCCAGGGCGACGCGCAAGAAGGCTGCCGGGTCTCGAAGGGGTCGTTCGGGGGCAGGGGCTTGGACGGGTGCGGGCTCGAGTGCGGGTACGAAGGTCGTCGTCGTCGTTGTGTGTAGGAGGAAGGGTCTCGGTACGAGGCGAAGGGGGAAGCGCCGCGGAGATACCGGTTGTATTTCGTCGGGTTCCGGCACCGGCGCGCGCAGCGGTGGACGGCGACGTCGAGGGTGCAGCAGCCGTGGGAGGGGCAGCGCTCGGAGGAGGCGGCGAGGGGTCGCCAACGGCCGCCGTCGCCGGCGGCGGACGAGGAAGGAGACGGAGACGGGCCGGCGCATGGGCACGTCGGGGGCGGCTCGTAGGGGTTGACGTATAGGGTTTTTGTGGAGGTGATGACGGGGCGGATGTCGCATGACATTGTGTGGGTGTAGACTTTGTAGCACATGACGACGAGGGCTTCTTGGGTTTCGAGGGGGATGGTATCTTACCAAGGTGACACTCGAACGGAGACGATAAAGGCCGGCTTTTCTGAGTGGTGTGTATATGCGCGTGAGTTGCAAGAACCAAATGTCTCGCGGGTGGTATTGTATATGGTTCTCCTGAGCCTGTAGGACGGTTGAGAGGACACGCGGGCCAAACGGGGTTTTATAAGGGGGTTTGGGGATTTGGAAGAATGCATGAACAATGGATTGTTGCCGTGGTGAAGAACAAGAGCATCGGTTTCGTGGGGTGACAAGACGAGGGGAGGGGGCTGTGGGCGAGGACGACAAAGGGGCTGTCTTGCAACCACCTTGACTTGTCTTTTTGTTGACCAAGATTGAGGCCTTTTGTGTGCGGACAGCGGATAAAGCAATGATCAAGTTCGAACAGTACGTTTTGCGTGTTTTGTTGGTGCCATGGGGGTGGCGACCTAGGTCCAGCCTTTTCGGTTGGATGAAGCAGCGGTCTTTTGATAATATATCCATTGTCTGACGAGGGAGGGGAGGGGGGATCTGGATACAATGGGGTTATGCCCTCGGTATTGCTTCTGTCTATTCTGGATCCAACTCATATTCCGGCCGTTTGTTTGCTTGCATCCGTGTGGATATTGGGTGAGATTGAAAGAGGGCGAGGTCTTATTGGTGTGTAGGGAGGGGGATTGGTCCCGTCATGCTACAATGCCAATGGATTATCCGGGATAAGCACAGCGAAGCAGTCTGGCTCCGAGATACACACATCATGGGGGCCTGGGGAGTGAGACCGAGATGTCCTTTGGCAAGGACCTTGGGTGCCTGTCCAAAAGCACGCCTGAGTCACATCTGCCTTGCCCAAAATCTGCAGGACGTGTATGTGTATACATGTAGATGCCTAGGCAGTATTCATGCCCTCCGTAGCCACTAGCAGTTACTTTCATCCCCGTGGTCTCCAGGACAGCACTCTGGTGTGTACTTCCTTTGGATACTGGTTACCTCGGGTACGTTCTTTCTGGATGACTAGGCTGTCGCGATGAACAGATTTTCCATTTGTCCTGCTCGCCGCTGGCAGGGCGTGTGCCTGCATGGTATGGTAAAGATGCCTTGGTAGTCTCTGGCAGTCAATCTACGCCCATGGTCCCCGGGACAGGACTCTGTCGTACTTGACCTTGGGGGTACTTGGGTACTGGTAAGGGGAGGGACGATCATGAGACCCGGGGGGAGATGGGAAAAAGTTGATTCTGGCGACGTAAATAAGCATAATAAACCGTTGGGAGGCGTAAGCCCAGAGGTACCCGGCGAGGTATCGCGTATCTCGGATGCGAACCCGGTACCGTGGAACCGGCGACGACTATCATGAGGGCCAAAAGTAAGCTTCTTTTCACTACGTCCACAAGCGGAGTCCCGCATCCCGGCAGGTGTACCACCGGGTCTCTTCTTTTTCTTTTTCTTTTCTCTTCCCTTCTCTTTCTGCCTGTTTGTTTGTGATAGTTCTTTCTCAGCAAGTCCTCGGCTTTTCTTTAAGGTGATCAGCACTTTCCGATGAGGAAGTGTGGCAGTCACGCCCGGAGCAAGGCGGGCGTCCTGTCCCCCCGGATTCTGGCTGGTGCCAAACAGCTTGAAGTCTTTGGAAATTATGAATTCCAAAGTTCGAGTCACGCGTCTATGTCTACGCCTGGATCCTGATGGCAGTCTGGTAGTCAAATTTGACTTTTCACTCAAATCCAACCTTGCCTCCCCCTATTTTCCTTCCCGGTCCTCTCTCTGCCTTGCCGTTGCCCCCGGAGCAAAAACCCCTTCCTGGACGTACAGATCACGAGAAACCCGCATCAGGGGCCCAAATCTCAACCGGGGAATGGTCTTATACCTTCGACTGTCTTCGATCCCATCCTCAATCCATCCCCGTGTTCATCGGAAGACGCCCTAAACTCTAGTCTGGTCCTATGGCTGGCTGTATGGCCGTCCGGGGCCACAACCCTCGATCCAGGCAGGTAACCGTGGCTTTGTCACTGAACCACGGTTCTGATAGTCAGCAGACCGGGACCATGATGGCTGAAGGATTTTTCTCATGATGACTCTTAACGACCCTCACCCTTTTGGTCTGGGAAATACATATTTAAGGACCCCCGACCAACGCTGTTTTCCTCCTCTTCACTTCCCCGGCATAGCATTTCATCGTCGACTTACTCTCGCTTTCGAAGCTACATTTTGTCGTCTTCTACTGTTCATACAATTGTCTATTCACTTCACTAGTATCATCGTCACCCACTGTATCCTCCTCTCTTTTATCTCAACCCTCGCCTCAACTCTCGCTTCTACTCTTATCCCAACTCTCTTCTTATCTCTCTTCTTACCTCTCCAACCTCGAGTAGCCAGAGATCATGGCCAACGAGATGAAGATGATCCCCTCTAGCGCCCAGCTGCCGGATCAACGAAGCAACAACAGTAGCCTCTCCGGGAAGCTTATGTGGCTCCCATCGCGGAACAGCATCCCAACCAGCCTACTCGAGCCGGTCCTCGAAAACGGCGCGTACAACCACCCGGTTGTTATAATGTCTAATAATCCATCTCCCGAGGGACTCGTTGAAGTCTTCCTCATCACGTCCTTCGGAACGAGGAGCATCGACGAGGCATTCGACAACAAGTTTAAGCACTGGCTCGACTACACGCCCATCGAGCCCGCCGCCCATCCCGACCTCGGACAACTCCGTCTGCTCGAAGGCAGCCAGCCGCTCGACAAGCCCTCGTACGTCAACACCCGCCAGGCGCACATGGTCCACCTCGAGGCCCTGCGTCCTCACCGCGGAAGCGGCCCTGGCATCGTAGACCGCGCCCTCGAATACGCATCACTCAAGACGCTGAGGAAAGATTCAAACTTCGTCGACCTGTTCAACCCCCGCACGCCCAAGAGGCTTAAGGACTACAAGCTGTGGGTGATGGACGACAAGTGGCGTAAGGGGGAGGCCCAGGCCCAGCCTCTGCCAGCGGGAACGGTGGTTACGAACCCTAACTTCCCAGCCTTTTCTTGGCTCGCTGCTCCAGGCAATCAGGCAGCCAGCACCTGGACATACAACGTCCCAACATACAACACTCCGACATACAACCCTCCTACATACAGCATTCCTACATACAGTATCCCGACATACAACAGCTACACACACAACATCCACGCATACAGTGGATGCTCATACCAAACTGTATCTAACTGGAGAGTCCCCCAGTCTCATCAACGGGACATTACTTCTATGATGTCCTGGAGGTCTGTGAGGGCATAATAGGGATATTACCTTGATAAGTATATGTGTTATGCAATCTGGCACTCAGTGCCAGCATTGATTGGTCTTTTGGGCATTATGCTTGAATGGTCTATGGACGGGCTTAGCACATCACCCGATTTCCCTGAGAAGGTTCTCCAATCCGGCATATTGAGTTCTTACTCGGCCTAGCGGAAAAGAAAGCAGGGCGTTCCATCGACACAACGTTCATACAATCGGGATACATTCAACAAGACCGCAGTACATACAACTATTCAACTCTGTACTACATGGCAGGGTCCTCTTCATCAACAAAAGTCCCTCATGGGCAAACCTCATTCTATGCATACCCTTCTATTACAATAGCGGCTGAAGACACAGGCATACCATGTCTTGTCTTCAGGAAGTCGGCGCTAGTTGATTAATCGATCTTCAAAACAAAAGAGCCTCATGGGCGCACTAATTACACAATACCCTATATGCGGTGGAAGACACAAGAGACATTACGTCTTGTCTTTGGGAAGTCGGCATTACTCGGTGGATGGACATCAATGGGCGGAGAGCCTTGTGGGCTATTCTGATTTTACACGCACACTCTATTACAACAGAGGTGGAAGACACAACAGATATCGTATCTTGTCTTTGGGAATGAACCTTTAATTGGGAGATGGAAGGCTGTCAGGATGGAAGCAGGTGGAAGCAGTCAAGACAGATACAATGCTTTACTGGCTGTTGGATATCATTACGAACGCAATAATGAGTAATAAATTGATCTCCTTAGAAGGAGATCAACCCCTCATCTATCTTTTCTCTCTGACCCTGTGACTCCAATACTTGTCTAGTGCCGTGACAATCGGGACGTGGGAATACCATTATAAATATAGTTGATCTACATAAGTCTTCGTAGACAACTCATTGCTGCATCCGTGTGTAACATATTAAGAAGGGCTGACTTATAAACACAGATACATTTAACTTGGGATGCATATCCCAATCCGCATACGACTCTTTTGTGCGCTTCTTCTCATGCGTGACACCCAGAACATCCCCGCATGTAAGCTGGCCCGGATTTTCGTCAGGTCTGCCGTCTCCTTTTCACCCACCTCTCGACACGCCCGCAAGCCTCGTCGTCCAGATGGCCCGACCTGCACACACGGCGCGCCGTGGTGGCAAGGCTCCGCTGCCTCAGTAAAGCCATGGACCTGGGAGTATATGTAAGCGGTTGCGGGGACGCGCATCTCGCCGGGGGCTCTAGGGGTAACACGGCGTCACCGCGGCGGGCCTCCGCACCTTTGATGGGGTCGATCTCCCGCTCCCAGTGTGTCGGGATGCGGAGGACCTTGCTGTGGATCACGTTGAGCGCGAGGACCGCGTCCTCGGCCCGGACGATGAGTCTGTTCCTCGTGTTAGGTGACCGGCGTCCTCCTCCCATTGGGTCACGAAAACAACCATGAACGGGCAAAGAAAAGAAAAGCGACGCGGGCGGCGGGGTGTGTTCACTTACGATACGCTGATCTCACTCGCTCCCTGGCTCACCATGAAGATGTTGATCTTAACCGACGCCAGCGCGCTCATGATCTCCGCTGATATGCCAACCATGTTCCGCATCTTGTGCCCTACAACCGTCACGATCGACATGTTTTCCGTGATAATAACCTTGCTCGAGTTGTCAGCTTACACGACCCAGACAACAGCCCGTGCCCGTGTTGGACTAACGGAAATCTGTGGTGTCTTACCTTTCCAAACTTCTCCAGCTCGGCCCGCAACCTCTGGTACCGACATGAGCCGTCCTCGACGTGCTGGAATGCGAGGCTCACGTTGCGCTCGCTCGTCGTCACGAGGTCCGTCTGGACCCGCGCCTCCTCGAGCCGCTCGAACACGCCGGCGAGGAACCCCTGCGACTTGATGTTCCTGTTGGCCGCCACGTTGACCAGTAGTATGTCGTCCTTGACCGTGACGGCCGTCGGCCGCCGCCGCTCCCGCTGCGCGCCGTGGTACCCGTCGCCCACCATGAAGTCGATCGTGGGGAGCGACGACGTCTTGACCTCGGCATTCTCGACCTTTGTCTCCAGCGGCGGCGTGAGCGGCGGCGACGGCGTCTCCATCGGGTAGACGACCGTCCCCGGCCCCGTCGGGTTGAAGACGTTTTTGAGCCGCAGCGGGATGCCCGAGCGGCGGACCTGGTCTATAGTCATCGGATGGAAGACCTCGCTGCCGCAGTACGTCAGCTCCGCCGCCTCTTCGGGGGTGACGGTCGGCAGCAGCCGGGCCGAGGGGACCTTGCGCGGGTCCGCCGTGAAGATGCCGTCCTCCTCCTTCCAGATCTGCAGCTCGGTCGCCTTGACGCCGACGGCGCACATGGCGGCGCAGAGGTCCGAGTACCCGCGGCCGACGCTCCGGAGCAGCGAGCCCGGCACGAGGCCGAAGAAGCCCGTGACGACGGGGACGACGACGCCGTCGCCGTCGCCGTCTCCGCAGGCGCGCCGCACCCGCCTGGCGATCTCGTCGGCGACGAGGTGGTAGAAGCACGGGCCGAGGCCGTCGGAGGCCGCCTTCTGGTCGGCGGCGCCGCCGCCGCCGAAGACCGCCTCGACGACGTCGTCGAGCACCACCGTCTCGGCGGGGAGTCCCTTGCTCCTGAGCAGGGCCGCGACGACGCGGCACGCCAGCCTCTCGCCGAGGGAGACGACGCGGTCCCGCGCGCGGGGCGACAGCTCGCCGACGATCTGCGCGGCGAGCAGGAACCGGCGGAGGCTCTCGCACTCCCTGACGACGGCGTCCCGGGCGACGTCGAAGACGTCTCGGCACAGGTCGCTCCGGGTGCCGTTGGCGTTGACGAGGTGCCTCTCGAGCAGCCGCACGTGGCCGTCCCGCACGGCGTCGACGGCCCGGTTCAGCTGGGCCTGGGCGGCGAGGCCGGCCTCGGCGTGGGCCGCGCACTCGAGCAGGAGGCTCGTCGTGCCGCCCGCCTTCACGGTGCCGGAGAGGGCCGAGCACACGACGACGAGGTTGTGGTCCCGCCGGTGCGACGGGATGATGTTGGTGCAGATGGTCTCGAGGAGCTTCCCCAGGCTCGCGCCGCCGTACTTTTGTACGAGCCACGGTCTGCTGTTGCTGCTGCTGCTGCTGCTGCTGCTGCTACTGCTGTCATTGACGCCGTGCATGGTGGGATGTGGCACGGTGGACGGCAGACGGCGGTCTGACGCTGGCGGTGATGATGATGATAGTGGTCCTATGTTCGTCGACCGGCGGTTGTGAACCATCGCCTTTGGTTTCGATGGGCGCGCAGCAGCTTGGTTCATCTGGAGCCCATATATCGTTTTCCTTCCGGGCTTGCAGGAACTCGGTAAACAGGGTTTTGTTCCAATATACGGTGAACCATGGCCGTCGGCGAGGACAGGTAGGGGGTTCGCAGTCTATGATTGTCCCGGCGGTTTCGATGTGAACCCCGGCTCGGTCAGCGGCCGGTGTGGTGGTAGAACCGGTGGCCCTCTTCCCTCACACGTCTTGAGTTCCCATCTGAGGGTTCTGAGTGCGGTTGTTGTTGACGATGCTTTATTTTTATTTTAATCTTTTTTCGGTCCCGACCTTTTTTGCCGGGGTTCCCTCTATTGAGCCGTCCCGTCGGTGAATGGGCCCCATGGCCGTGGACCAAATGCCGGGGCCTCGGGGTTTGAACCGAGGCGCGTTTTATACCGTATTTCCTTGTCGAGAACGGGCCAACCTCACCCACTCCCCCCCCCCCCTTTCGGGAACCATGCCGGGCAGAAGATATGATATGATAGGAGGTCACCCTCCCCCATTTCGTTTCAAACCGGCGCTCACAAGCCCGACGTCACGCCAAGAAAGACGGTGGTGGGAATATTCCCTGCAAAGGTTTGTACGTTAGCGCGCGGGGGGGGGGGGGGGGGGGGGGGGGGGGGGGGGGGGGAGGGGGACGTTGAGGTCGTGCAGCTGCAGGAACCCCCCGGTGTTCCAACGATGGCGAGGTTTTGTTTTGCGTCGACGGATGCAAATCCCTCGGGTAATTCTTTTGCAGGTCACTTCTCTAACCTGATTCGCTCCACAAAGACAAAGGGCGGAGGAGAGGGTTCAGAGAAGGGCAAAAGAAGGTTCAGACACAAATCGTATCATTGGCCGCTTCGGTCCGCTTCTCGCGCATAAAGGCTGCGGAGCTGTAGCTTGGGTAATACCTCTTTGACTGTTCTGCAAACAGCATACAGAACCGGTATCATTGCTGTGACGTTGAGTTGCGAGTAAGAAGAGTCACCCATGACGCGAATCTTTTTGCAACACCGCGGCAAGACTAAGAGTTCCCGGGGGGGAGGTCTTTTGGTTCGATCACCGATGCATGGTAAGGGTTGATATATTGAATGTGTATTGAACATATTGAGTGCCCATGCGACCTCAAGAGGGAACGCCTTGTACTAGTACTTCAGCTGAGACATTGAAACGGTCTATAAATACCGGCAGCCAACCTAATTAGGTTGGATACGAAGCAGCGAATGACAGTCGCGTATTTTTCACGAGAGCGTTGCTATGTCCGGCGGCGGAAACATTGTCTTATCCAGATTTGGGATCAAGCCTGATACCTATGCTGCCAAACTCGATATACGTTGGTCTTCCCAGCGATTGAAGAAGGAGTGCTGATACTCTGAGAGCTGCATCCTCGCACACAAATATATGGGAATGACGTGCGTTGAATGGAAACATCGAAATCAATCATCCCTCTCAGTGAGTGTGGGGGAGTCAGACATGCGCTTGACCGGCTCATCCAAACCTCGAAAAGCAGTGCCACCCATTTGCCCAACGCCGACGCCAATCCTCCGGCGTCTCTCTGAAAGTTTCAAGCCCCTCGCGCTTCGGTGAACCGCACTTTGATATTCAGGCCTGTGCAACCACCTCTCAAGCTCTCCCGTCAGGCTCTCGCCCGCCACCACCTTCGCGTCACGACTCACGGGGTTTCCTGAGCCACGACACACCACGGCGTAGAGATCCGGCAAGCCTGGAGCGCAGATGGGACTAGATCCGGGCGTCGAGCTGCTCGAACTCGAGCAGGAAACTGTCGTGCCCGTCCGACCAGTCCAGGACGGCCAGTGCAAGTAGCAGTTGGCTTCGGATCGCTTAAAGAACTTCTCCCACCTGGTAGTGCAGGTACCCCTGCACGGAGAAGGCCGGGTTCCGAGTTGTTCGCCGTGACGCCGGGGATTAGGGACGGCCGCCCCGTGTCCCTCTTTGGTGGCGCTACACCCATCAAGGTTAGGTCCAGATGGGGTCCATGGTGTTTGGACGGGGCTCGGGGCGGTCTCCTCCCGAAGCGGCTGTCCAAGCTGGTGTAAGACCGGTACGTCAGAACGGCAATCATCCGGGCGGCGGAGGGCCCCGACGTCGTCTCTGACGGTCGTCTGGGAGAACTCGTTCGCGTACCGTCGACCGGCGTCGGGGTTGACGGTCAGCCGGTATGCGCTTCCGAACGGGGAGCCGAGCGCGTTCTCCGCAGAACATGAAGAAGTATCGGGCATCAAAGACCTTTCCTGTCCCGATGAGAGGGTCTCATCAGTAGCCGAAATCACTGCCTCCCGTTAGGACGTGACGTATGTACCAGGGGCGTTGTCGCTTCGCTCGTTGAGTTGTCCCCATGTCTTTTAGGCGGTGGTGTAGTCACGGAGGACTTCCCCCGACCCCAATGGGATCACAGCGAAAACGCTGGCTGCTAATGAGGCGAGCGTGGACGTTGGACGGGTTCGGGTCGGAATCGAGCACTGTGATGCGGGTACGTCAGAAGGCGACGGCCTGCTTTCGCATATGAGGAGCAACGTACAACGAACCATTTCCGTGATGGATATCAAGTTTGAGCCTGAACGTGAGGGACTGCGGTACCAAAGCGCTGACTCAGGATAGGTAGGCTGTTTGGTCGAGAGGCCGTACTTTTGATACCGGACAACGATAAACACCAAACTTGGGCTGTATAACTGGCGTAGCTTTTCTATAGCAGAGACACCCGATCGATCTATGAGCACTTTCGGCTTCTCGGGGCTCTAGAAAAAGCATTGGGTATGTCGTCCTGGACCCTGACTGCCTTGCACAACTCAGCATTGATCTGGCGCACCACTCTGCCGCGAAGGTTTGGGTGTGGCGGCTTTCAGTAACGATCTTCGTCCTCTCCGCGGGGACTGTGGTGTGAGACATTTGTATGGGAACTCTCTAGCATTCGCAGTTGCACCCACTTTCGTTCCCTTCTTGTCTCCTTTGCAACAAACGAACGTGTTATATTGCTTCTTCCAGCAGGTATTTAGATGATCGTACATTCAAGACCATGTAGTATAAGCCACATAGGAGGTATATGCTTGTATTGGGGGCATGCTGCTACTGCAGAGGGGTCCAATCGTTAACCTATGCATGTATAGGACAATAGTGCGTGCTGGCTGACCTATGGATATATAGGCGCGCCCTTTATCCCACTTTGGAACAAGACCGGCATTCAACAATACACCAACAACCCTCTAAGCAGGCAGGATGTGTCGTTGGAAAATTATGGGGCCATGAAACTGAAGCAGCTCCACCAATTAAGACATCATCACAACAAAATGGCCGCGTTACTCGGTCACTGTGAAACGAGGGCCCCAAGACGGGGTCTCCTCCGTCGGATAATGCATACCTATCATCTCTTGATGAAGGCAACTGCCGGAGGAATACCTCCTTTGGACCCTGTCACCATCGGGCTTTGAAAGGTGTCCGGGATTTGAGACGCTACCCCGAAGCTTTCGACGGCGGGGAATCGGGATGTCATGCTCGCCAGAGCATCCATCCATCCCGCATGCAGACACCCAGCAGGCCGAAGTGGGCGGGTCGTCAAGACAGCTCGTCAGTGACAGCACACGCGGCAGGCAATGTCGGGCGTGACTAATTCTGCTGTCACCTCGCAGGCAACACCTTGAAAAAGGCCCCGGCTGTTTGCGAGTGCGCCCGGAGCCGTCCGGGTTTCCATCACCTACATACATCAAAAATGGGATACAGTCGTCCGATCGTCAAAGTCGCCGCCGTGCAGGCGGCT
This sequence comes from Colletotrichum somersetense, assembly GCA_030867255.1. Taxonomy (NCBI): domain Eukaryota; kingdom Fungi; phylum Ascomycota; class Sordariomycetes; order Glomerellales; family Glomerellaceae; genus Colletotrichum; species Colletotrichum somersetense. The sequence goes on along the minus strand of MU843431.1, from coordinate 540,831 downwards.
CCCGTTTCCTTCGATTTGGAGAAGAGCCTGCAGAAGCTGGGCAAGCTGACGGAGGAAGCTGCAGCGGCCGGTGCGGACCTCGTGGTGTTCCCGTGAGTCGACGTCATTACGGGGAGTTCTCGCCGTTGCTACTGAAGAAGAAAATAGGGAGGCTTTCTTGTCTGCGTACCCGTGGCGATATGCCTTCGACGCGACCATTGGCGCACGGGAGCCAAGAGGTAACCCGCCAGGACAGTGCCATGGCGGAATGTGGAGCTCACCCCTTTTCCCACAGGGCGAGAATGGTTCGCCAAGTACTTCGATTCGGCCGTGCAAGTGCCCTCGCCCGCTTTCGAAAGGCTCTGCGAGACGGCCCGGGCGAACAACGTCCTCCTGCAAGTCGGAATCATTGAGAAAGAAGGCGGCACACTGTACTGTACCGCGCTGCTCCTCGACCGAGAGGGTGAGATGGTGTACAAGCATCGCAAGGTAATGCCGCCAATGACGTCGGGTGGCTGCGGGTAAACTGACCACTGCAAGCTGATTCCGACGGCCGCAGAGCGCCTCGTTTGGGGGAGAGGTTCCGGTGACGGCCTCAAGGTATCGCAGACAGATATCGGCAAGGTCGGGAGTCTGATCTGGTTGGTCCAACCCGACCCGCCACGGGGTAGCACAACGCTGACGCCAAGCGCACAGTTGGGAGAATTACATGCCAGTGGCCCGCATGGCGTTGTACCAACAAGGCATTGAGTGAGTGTTGGATGTCTCGACGTGCGTGCTGGGAAACCTCGGCAGCGGCCCACTGACATGAGCGCAACCCGTTCAATCAACAGGATATACGTGGCGCCCAACGCGGACGATTTGCCGACGTGGGTGGCGTCGATGCAGCACATTGCGAAAGAGGGACGCTGCTTTGTCGTATCGGTCAACTCGGTGTGCAGGGTGTCGGACTTCCCGTCCGATTACCCGCCGTTCACAGCCGAACACCCGGACCGGCGGCCGGACGGAGGCCAGTGGGAGCTGAACGACGTGGTCAACCACGGCGGCTCGTGTATCGTGGGCCCGCTGGGGACGTTCCTCGCGGAGCCGGTGTGGGATAAGGAGACGGTCATCTATGCCGACCTGAGGATGGCAGACGTCACCGAATCAAGGGTGGGTAGGCGCGTTCCACACGAGCGTCGTCCCTCACCGCGCAGTTTCTCTTGGCTAACAGCGCGCACACAGCTCGATTTTGACCCAGTCGGGAGCTACTCCCGGCCCGATGTCTTGTGAGTGGAAGGTGAAGGACGGGTCAAAGAAGGAGGGCCTGGATCGTCGTCGTCGTCGATGATCAAACACTGACAGCTTGTCTGAACCAGTTCGTTGACAGTCAACACCAAGCCCGGCACCAACGTCACGTTCAACGGCTAGGGCAGACGGACGGACAGACGGACGGACGGCAAAGCAGCGAGGCAGGCGGGGGCCGGTGTCGGTTGCTGCGGGCATGCATGCATTGCTACATTGCTGCGTGAGGAATGGGCGGCGGGTGGATTGGATGGCCAGCGGTGTCGAGTGCGGAGAAGCAAGTCACGGAACTGACTCGGAGGGCGTGGAGATGCATTCATTGCATGCATTGTATGCATGGTAATGGGTGGCAGGTCTTGCTTGATGTCTCATCGGAAGTCGAAGAAGAAGCTTTGCGCAACGTGACAACGAGCGCGGTGAACTTTTCCCGTCGACCAGATTGATAGAATGGTCTGTCTGTATGATTGGGTCAATTCGAGATTCACCTCCAACCCTAACCCTGAGATATCGTGTGTTCGGAGAGAGTTTTAATCCAGATTAGACACACATGTTGCACGTGTCAAAATAGCAATTGGCTACCTACCGGTCTTGGACTTGGCTGTCAACAGGGTCTATAAATGATGACAGAAGTATCAAACAAATAAATAGCCTGTCTGGAGTAACTAACCCTAAATCAGTCCAAGTAGAATTTTTCCGGAGTGGGGTCTGGTCTGGTCTGGTCTGGTCTGAGGTCTTGGCTCGTGAGACCAGTTAACGAGGTAATCTGTGGTGGGGCATCAATAATACCTTTCTTTGCTGGTTATCAAGTCGAAGTAAGTGCTGTAGGTGTATTCGTAGGGCTGGCTGGCTTCATGAGTTGAGAGTTTGAGGGATGACGAGATCTGACGCGGGCCGGGAGCAGGTGAGCTTGTCTTACAGTAGGTACGCTGTTATACTTGGAAGGCAAAGAGAGAAGGAGAAGGAGGAGAAGAAGGGGAAGAAGAAGATCCAACCAGGCATACCATGCCGTACCGTATCGTCTCTGTATGAATCATGAATTCATCATGGCCGACCGAGTAAGAGAATTGACTTTGGCTGGTGAGACGGAGGCACAGATACGTACCTACTGTACTGTGCTGTACCTACTGCACCTGCCCTCATCTCACCTCACCCCCCCTGGTCTGGCCTGGATGAAGCCGAGGAAGGGAAGGCACGGTGCGATTGAACAGAGTTTGTGTCCTGTCCTGTGCATGATGATCCCGCAAGTGTGTTGCGTGCGTGCGTGTGTGCGTGTACGGGGCCGCTCAACTTATTCACCCACAGTGCGAGCGATTCACATACAGCCACGTGCGCGCTGAATAGCTACCAGGGGTAAAGTCCAGTCCTGTATACGATTGGTCGGTGTTCTCGTCAGCCCTGGTGCTCGGACCCCCCCGGCGACCCGTTTGTACTTTCCTACTCCGGGAACGCAACTTCTCTACGGTACGCAGCACTGTGCATCCATCTACAAGGTATCTATCCGCACTAGGCCATTAATAGTTTAGCAGTAGTGTCTGTCGGAACCTACGAGGTAGGTACGTACGGCGGTACACTATGTAAGCAAGCGGGAAAGAGCCACGCGCGGCAGTCCCCGTTGGATATCCGTCTCCCTGCATAACACATCATACATACATGTATGATGCACATACCTGAGGTACTGTACTGTACCTACTAGGGAGTTGGGCAAAACTTAAAATACCTAGGTAGTGTAGGAGCAGCAACGGAAGAACCTCCCACTCACGCGATCCAACGATGAGCCAAAGTACGTACTGTGCCAACTAACCCCTGCCTGTCTTCAGCAGCCGTTGTCACCTAGCGTAGTGTACCCAGGTATCCGTACTCCGTAGTGAGTGTCGTATAACGTAAGCAGGGAGGGACTCTTTCTCATTACAAATCCCTGCCAGTCGTCGCCAGTTGCCCAACCCCCCCTGCTCTTGCCCAACAACCAACTGCCTGCCGCCGATCCCGCTTCTGGCAGCTGTGAGTGGTTTAGTGTATCCGTCCGACCTGGCGTGGGCGTGGCTATTTTCAGCCAGTCCCCTCCGTCCGGACCGCGGCTGGCTTACCGCTGCAGCTGCTGCCAATCATCCTCGCCAAACACCTCCCGTCACCCAAACTCACTCATTCTCACCCACTCAACCGCTCACTCACTCACACGCATACACGCACACCTACACTGGCTCCCGCAGCTTTCTTTCGGATTTATTACGTATTCTCCCCCCTTCCCTTCCCCTCCCTCGCGACGCAGACGGCTCTGCCCTACTCCGTCTCAATCCCGTACCAGACACCGCCTCTCTTCGCCAACTAGCATCCCCGCCCGCCTAAACCACCTGAGCCGACTTTGGCCTGATCCGGTCCCCGCTAACGCCGTCCGCTCCGTGTGATAGATCCCGATCCGCCCGGGAACTGTCCATCCAATCCATTCATTGCCAGTCACCCGACGCCCTCCTCCTTTCTCTGACCCAGACAGACAGACAGACAGACAGACAGACCCGTCCGTCATTCATCCTTTGATCCCGACACTCGCTCGTCCTATAGCATCACTCACCCTTCCCACTCGGTCATGACCACCATGACCGAAGCTGAGGCGCCCCCAGTCCCGGCCTCCGGTGCCAAGAAGAGGTTTGCAACCCCTCCCGTCAAGATTGCCTGCCTTGCCTGGTAAGTTCAGTCTCCCAAGTCTCCCCTTCGTCTGTCTGTTACCTGGCCCAACTCTGCCGCCAGCTGTACATACCACTTCCTTCTACCCGCTGGTGCTCTGCAGCTGTGGCTCACACATGTACAGTCGAGCATCGCGCACGCGATGCGATGGATCAACCCCGTGCGCTAGTGTAAGCATATCTCCCGCACCATACCACGCCCATCCCGTCTCGTCCCGGCCCGGCCCGGCCCAGAACCGTAACTGACGCGATGCAGTGCAAAAGCAGAGGACGCGAATGCGTTTACAAGCCTAGTCGGAGAGGCGGCGCCCGCGTGAGAAGAAAGCCACGCCCGTCCGAGGAACTGGTCCAGCAGGTCCACGCCCTCAATGGCGAGATGCCCCTTGACGAAGTTGCTCCTCAGAACCGTGAGTCTCTCTCTCTCTCTCTCTCTCTCTCTCTGCACTTGACCGCCCAGTCGGACCACTTCTTGACCGACGTTTTCAGCCATCTCCGTGCAAAACTACATCGACCCTGGTGCCGGCTTGAGGCAGCTGCAAGATTTCTTCCAGGATAGCGACTTCATCTTCGACACCCTCTTCTTGTCGGGCGTGCCCGGGAGCACCAGTGGCGAGAGTGCTTCCGAACATTCCTTCAACTTCCCACAGCCCCAAGTCCCCGTTGCGAGAACGTACAAGAACGACCAGGCCATGTAAGTACCGCCGCCCACAACGTCTTAGCGCGCCCGATCGAGTGCTCATGGTCCGACAGCCTGGACGCCTACTACATCTTCATCCACCCCTTTTTTCCCATCCTGCCGCCCCCCACTGGTTTGCCTATGGACCAGGCAGTCCCGCACTTTCAAAACGATACCGAGAGCTTTGCCGACGACTACCAGCCGTCGACGCCACTCACCCTTGCCATCTCCGCCATTCTTGCACTGATCCCCTGTGCCAACGACACCAACCACCTCAGCAAGGAGTCTGTCGTCTTCCGCCGGAGATATGCCCAGTTCCTGGCCCAGTCCGCCGTCGAGAGCATCGAGCTCGAGTCGGAAATCCCCGATTCCTCCGTCGAGCCGCCAAAGGCCCTCAACGGGTGCCCCGAGGACTTTGGCAGGGAACAGTTCCACCCCGGTGTGCCGGTAGAGCTGGAGACCATCATCGCTCTCGACATTCTCAGCGTCTACGAGTACGCGCAAAGGGGAAACCTGAAGAAGATGCAGGCTAGGGCGGGCCAGGCCCTGGTGTCCGCCATGTCCCTTTCTCTTCACACCTGTACCGAGGATTGCGACTTCTCCGAGGCCAAACGCAGGGTTTGGTGGATGACGGTGCGTCTCTTCCCGCGCCCCGGACGGCCCCCGAAGGATAGCAGCGCTGACGCCGTTTACAGTATATCTGTGTGTGTCAGGGATCCATCGTCAGCAACTCGGTATGCTTTCCTTCTCCTCTCTCTTGGTGCCGCGAAGCGCAAGCTGACCCGACCCGAGGAGCCCACCTTCTCAGTGTTCACGCCTAGCTACACGACAAAATACCCCGTGATACAATCGGACCCCGAGGTACGTGTCGGCTCCTAGTCTCCCAGGCCGCAGAAACTGACCTTTTCTGAGGCTTTTACCCTGTTCATCCAAGCCCAGCAGGCCATTCTCTCGGCAACCCAGTTTGTCATTGAGCTTAACAAGACGGTCAAATCCGGGGGCGATATGACGTCCATCTACGCGCGGATGAAAGAGTTGGAGCAGTACCTCGAGCCCCTGAATGCCATGGCCGATTCTTGGATCCTGCAGTCGACTACGACGACGCCGCTCGATCCTACAGAAGAAGTATTGTCCCGTTCTTTGCGGTGCATGTCCCGCATCAAGCTCAACAGGCAAGCACCCACATCAAGTTTCCGGATTGGGGAACCATTGCTGACGATGACCAGTGCGCGGATCAAGCTGCATCGATACTGCGCCTTCTTTGACATGCCCGTCTTCTCTGGGAAGCATTGCGACCTCAAGTCCAGGTCCGACAAGGATGCTGGCGGGGAACTACGGTCCTGGCCATCATGCTCCTGCAGCTCCATGGTGAGCTTGTCGTCGCCACCGGGACTCGCATCGAACGGGCTGAGCACGCCACCAGGCAACAAGTCCCCTCACTCGGAACACTCGCCCAATGCGGCCTCCCCGGCCACCTTCCCTTTCAGCAGTCACCAGTCGGCCAAGATCTGTCTCAAGGCCGCCATCAGCATTGCCCAGTCGTTCGACGACCTCCCTTATCCCAACCCGTTCGGCCAGCTGTGTCCTCCGCCTTGTTATCTGTCGCCCGCTTCGAACATTGTTTGTCCTAGGACCATGCCCTCCTTCGCTTGCTGCGCCATGCAGTGTGCCTACGCGCTGCTGATGGTCAACCACAAGACAAGGGCCATGTACCCCGAGAACGCATTGGTCACGCCCATGGTGGAAAGCCTCCTGATACGCCTGCAGACGGGCCTGACCTCCATCTCGACAACGCTAGAGAACTACGCCACGGCGTTCGAGGCTCTCGGCGGGATGCGCGGTATGTTACCCCCCCCCCCCTCCTTCGGTCTCACTTGGCACCCCTCTATTTGATGTCTTGCATTATTAACGCCCTGTCGCAGACCAAATTCGGAGTGTTATTGAGCCCACCATGATGTTTGACACAACAGTCTAGAGGTGGCCTGATTCATGGATCGGCCTCTCGCTTATCCCCAGGTTATACGCGGATTGCCTGCAGGACCGCCCCCACCCTTTTTCTGCGGGTTGACTGCAGTGTGTCTGCAGCTTGAGGTTTTCGGTATGCCGACAGTATTGTAATAGAATTTGACGTCGGGCTTTGGGTGGGGGCTCAGGGAATGAGCTTCAAACGAGGGTTGCGGGGTTTGCTCCATTTATCAGCAAAGGCCGGGAGATTGAACAACTCCGACCTCCTCCGACCCCGAAACGTGCCACCATTTGTGCATCGATCCGCGTCGGGAGGGGGAGGGGGGGGGGGTTAATGAACGACTTGAAACGATGTCATGGAGCCATCTTGGAAGGCGTTGAAAGGCATTTAAGATGTCGGGTTTGCCATGATAAGCAAGCACGAGGCAAACCAAATCGACAGTATCTGCGGATCTGGTACTGGGTCAGGAACCAAAGCCACGATATTAGAATACCACCCCTCTCAACCTATTTCCCAACCCTTCGATATGCCTGTCTCCGGGTCTTTGAGTAACGTGAACTGGTAAGGGCATCCCGATCGATCGGCTTTTGCATCACCAACATAAGCTGACACGTTTGTGCGTTACCTAGGGAGCCGAGCTTCGCCACGGTGGCCGTTCACGGCGGCCAGGAGCCCGATCCCGTCAACGGCTCCCGTGCTGTCCCTCTTTACCAGACGGCGGCTTACAACTTCACCGATGCCGCCGGTCAGTCCCACTCGTCCCAGTGACGTCACGCCACCTTGACGCTGACCCCTCCCCCTCCCCCGATTGCAGATGGCGCCAGCAAGTTCGCATGGAGCAAGGACGGGTACGTCTACACGCGCATGGGCAACCCGACCAACAGCGTCTTCGAGACGCGCATGGCGATGCTCGAGGGCGGCGTCGGCGCCGTCGCCGCGGCGTCGGGCCACGCGGCGCAGTTCATGGCGCTGACGCAGTGCTGCGACCCCGGCCACAACTTTGTCAGCACCAGCTGGCTGTACGGCGGCACCTACAACCAGTTCCGGGTGTACATGAAGAAGTTCAGGATCGACGTCAAGTGGGTGGTGGGCAACGAGCCCGCCGACATCGACGCGGCCATTGACGAGAACACGCGGTGCGTCTACATCGAGACCATCAGCAACCCGAAGCACAGCGTGCCCGACATCCGGGCCATCGCCGACGTGGCGCACAAGCACGGCATCCCCCTCATCGTCGACAACACGTTCGGCATGGGGGGCTACCTCTGCCAGCCCATCAGGCAGGGCGCCGACATCGTCACGCACTCGGCGACCAAGTGGATCGGCGGCCACGGCACGTCCATGGGCGGCGTCGTCGTCGACGGCGGCCGCTTCGACTGGGGCGCGTCGGGCAAGTTCCCCGGCTTCACGGAGCCGGCCGAGGGGTACCACGGGCTGAGGTTCTGGGAGACGTACGGCAGCAAGGCGCTGTCGGCCAAGCTGCGCATGGACAGCATGCGCGACCTGGGGCCGTGCCTGAGCCCCTTCAACGCGTGGCTGCTCCTCCAGGGCCTGGAGACGCTCGCGCTGAGGGGCGAGAGGCACTCGGAGAACGCGCAGAGGCTGGCCGAGTGGCTCGAGGCGCACCCGAGCGTCAACTGGGTGCTCTACCCGGGCCTCAAGTCGCACCCGGACTACGAGTACACCAAGAGGGTGTTTAAGAATGGCGCTGGCGGCGTGCTGACCTTTGGAGTTGTGAGTATTCAAGTCTTTTTTTAAAAAAAAAAAAATTCTTTCTCATCTTCCTCCTCTTCTTTGTTTCTCTTCTTTTTTTCTTGGGTATGATGACGAGTCGTGGCCAGCTGACAGAAGCAACCCCTCTTTTCCTTTAAGGCCGGAAACATAGACCAGGTCCGCTCCGTCGTCGACAATCTCAAGCTCTGCTCCCACCTGGCCAACGTGGGCGACGCCAAGACGCTCATCATCCACCCGTGGGTGACGACGCACCAGCAGCTGCCGGACGAGGAGAAGGTCAAGGGGGGCGTGACGCCGGACCTGATCCGCGTGTCGGTGGGGATCGAGGCGTTCGAGGACATCGAGAGGGACTTTGCGCAGGCATTCGAGGCGGCGGGCCTGCCGGCGGCGGGCAAGGCGGGCGGGGACCCGTTCGACGCCGCGCTGCGGCTCGTCTCGGGCGGGTTCATGGGGGGCAAGGCGACGGGGGCGCCGAGGCCGGGGACGGACGGGACCGTTTCCTAGGCGTGACGGGGCAGTGCGGCGGGGCTGTTTGGTGCGTGAGCAATTCTCTGATATTAGAGACGATAGGACGTGAGGGCGGGGTACATGAGGCACGGCAGATGTGAGTGTGTGTGCGTTGACGCCATGAATGTTGGACGGCGCCGAGGCGAGCGAGTTTCGAGTCGGGTGTAGATACAAACATGTCTGGAACTGGAAAGTAACAAATTGCGTATTGTTCTAGCCCCCAGTCTGGCGGTGCGTCGTATGAGCAAGGGCACATGTCTATGCGAAGCCAACATCACGGATGAATGAGCGGGAGCGGCGCACCGTACTATACGGTTGAAGAACGCTGCTCCCGTTGGAAACACGAACCTACTGAAGACGCCACAGGTAGCGGTGACCGATCTCCGCCAGGTGCACAGAACATTAAGGTTTGAGGGAAAAAAAGTACTGGGGATACCTACGTATCTCAGCTGCTGATCGCAGGCCGACGGCCGAACCGTAGAGGTTCCTAGGAGAGGGGCTATAAAGACAAGCCTCCTGACCGCCGCAGGAAAGCTTTCTATTTTTTCCCCTCTCTCATCACCACCATCATCCATTTCAGCACCGCTTCCCGCTCGACGACTACTGCGTTTTCTTCCCAACATCGCCGAAAGCCTACGAGCATTAGACTGGGACCGCTATCATTCTGCGCAAACCATTCCGTTCGAGTCCCTCGAAACTTTACACAAAAGCAACCCATACCCAACCATTTCACTCAAGCCTTTGAGAAACGCCCCCCCCCCCCCCCCCCACCCCCAACCCAACCCGCGAAGGGTCTTCGCGAACAGCATCGTGGAGTCAAACATGCCCGCGCCACGACTAGAAGATGTCGCGTATGGTGTTCATGGACCTGTGCGTCGAGGAGAGGCGTGAGGACCTGGAAGCGGGCCCGCGCCCCTCCCTTCTTAGAGGCAACGCGCAACACTCGACGAGGCCGACTCGGAGATGACGCATCCGGAGGCGCAGGGTGAGACGCGCCCGAAGTATCCAAAGAATCCGATCCATCCGCAGGAAGCCGTGACCCGCTACGAAGGCGCGCGGGAGCATAAAGAAGGCAAAAAGGCAGAATCGGAGAAGAAGCATCTAGAGCCGATCGATGCGCAGGGGGGAGAGACCAGCGGAGAAGAAAAGGAAGGTGGAGGAGTCTGCAGAAGAAGACCCCACCCGCAACGAGGCTTAGTCGGATAGGACACATGGGGCGAGCGGCTACAATGGTCAAACCAGAGGCGGAGTCAGCGCTGGTGATGGAGGTGCAAGGACGTCGTCGTGACTCGCCGGTGAGTGGAGGGAGGATGTGACAACACGCAAACAGTTGGTTGGTCTCGCTAGGAAGTGTCAATACTCTTCAAGTCGGTGTTAGTGTGATAAATAATCCGTTCTATACACCATTTTTACTTTCCTCCAAGTGGTATGAAGGTCCTCAAGACTCGTCCTGAAGCCGCCCTCGCACCGGGGCGGTCACGGGGGAGCGGGAAGGAGCAGCCGGCAGCCGGTAGCCGAGCCCCACTTGTTTCCGGTTCTCGTCTCCGGCCGGACCTTCCGCGCCGGGTGCAGCGGCCGGGTACGTACCAAGACAGGGTATCTAAGTACGTGCTTTGTACGCACTAAGGTATCAGGTACGTACCCGCAAGGGCGGTGGTGTGGCTTTCTCTCGGCAACAACGCCATCGATCAAATCAGCCCACCATCGTCGACCGCAGACACCACCACGCACCATGAATCGACTGACCCAGTCGCAACTCGACCCATGATGTGATGCAGAGACTCACTCCGGATCTCCGTCCGCCGGGTCTCAGCGTCCCTCGATTCAAATACCAAAGGGCCCCTACGAGCGAACCGGAGAAGGGCCATTCAGATTCCGACCATTACCAAAGGACCATCGACCGTGTCGGGATTGCCGCCGTATCTTTAAGACGACTTAGACCAAGCAACAACGGGACTTTATATCTTTGGTCACCTCGGACAATAAGTCCCCGACAAGCAACAACCGCCCAGGATGGGTCTCGTCAGGCACATGAACCACGTCGATCGCGAGGAGCTGTACACCGACCTCGAGGCGCGCATCCGCTACCTCCACAGCTTTCTCGACTTCAGCAGCAGTGCGCCAGCTTCCCCCCCTCCCTTTTATCACCTCAGAAGAACAAACGTAACAGACGCTAACACAGCTCCCCCCCAGAGGACATCGACGCCCTCACCTCTGGCGCGAAATACGTCAAGGCCCTGATCCCCGCCGTCGTCAACATCGTCTACCACAAGCTGCTGCAGTACGACGTCACCGCCCGCGCCTTCACCACCCGCTCCACCAGCTTCGCCGGCCCCATGGACGACGTCCCCGCCGACGACTCGCCCCAGATCCTGCACCGCAAGATGTTCCTCCGCGCCTACCTGGCCAAGCTGTGCTCCGACCCGAGCAGGATGGAGTTCTGGGAGTACCTCGACAAGGTGGGGTGCGTAGCCTTTCTTTCCCCCCCCCAACTGCCGGCGCATGCCGGACGAGGCAGAATGGAAAAATGACTGACAAACCCGGCGTCGACAGCATGATGCACGTCGGCCTCGGCCGCAAGCACCCCCTGCACGTCGAGTACATCCACCTCGGCGCCTGCCTGTCCTTCATCCAGGACGTCGTGACCGAGGCCGTCCTCTCGCACCCGCGCCTGCCCATGCAGCGCAAGATCGGCCTCGTCAAGGCCCTCGGCAAGGTCATCTGGATCCAGAACGACCTCATGGCCAAGTGGCACGTCCGGGACGGCGCCGAGTTCGCTGCCGTCCTCGGCGATGGGCCCGAAATCGAGGAGGAGGGGTACCTGCACGGCCGCAAGGTCATCGGGAGCGAGTCGGACGAGGAGAACGGCGACGCTGCCGTCGCCGACGAGGGCGGAGTGTGTCCGTTCTCGGGGATGGCGGCCGGTCTGAAGGAGGCACAGATTGACGGGGAGAGGGAGGAGGAACAAAAGGTTGAGAGCGCTGTATAGAAGTGAGAAGGGGGGGGGGGGGCGAAATACCGGTTATTCTGCATTGTTCGAGGCATGGATGGACGGCGTTTTAGGCGGTTACGGCACCAGGGGATCTCGGCTCACTTTGTGCGATTTTGAACGGTTTCGGGTTCAGACATTGATATTTTGACAGATGGAAAGCAAGAAGAGTGGGTCGCTGGGGCAGGGGGAGAGAGAGAGAGAGAGAGAGAGAGAGAGAGAAACTTGAGAAGACAAAAAACAAAAACTCATTATGTTCAGTCTTGACTATCACAATTTACACAACTTTCAGATTAGACGTCCACAACCCATACCCGTGGACAAAAACCTCCCGTCAAGATGTCGCGCCCAGCGATCCGCGTATGTTTTCGCCCGCCATCCAGGATAGTCCTCGAGTGACCAGCCACTGGATCCACGCTTCCGGAGCCGCACATGTCCACCACGGTAGGCGGATGAGCGCTTAGTAGTAGCCGCCGCCGCCGCTCTTGGCGCCGCCGCCGGAGGGGGCACCGCCCTTGGGAGCGGCGCCGGACGGAGCACCGCCAGAGGGGGCACCGCCCTTGGGAGCACCGCCGGAGGGG